>JAUJEF010000208.1:0-158940 GCA_030444885.1 Citrus sp. QX-2021 | reverse complement strand
GTTGGCCAGCCCCACCCCCCAAGGCTATAGCCCACCCGTTTTGGTGGCCTTTTACCGCTGGACGAACTTGGCGCCCCGGCCTTCGTGCGGGTATTTTCGGCCGCGGCTGTGCCCGCGGCCTATTTTTGGCACACGGAGGCACCTCGCAAATTCTCGGGCCATTCCGAGTCCGGCGCACAAAGTATTTTTGGCACACGGAGGCACCTCGCAAAGTCTAGCGCCATTCCGAGTCCGGCGGACGAAGTTGGCCAGCCCCACCCCCCAGGGCTATAGCCCACCCATTTTTGTGGCCTTTTTCCACTGGACGAACTTGGCGCCCCGGCCTTCGGGCGGGTATTTTTTGGCGCGGCTTTGCCCGCGGCCTATTTTTGGCACACGGATGCACCTCGCAAAGTCTCGCGCCATTCCGAGTCCGGCGGACGAATTTGGCCCGCGCCACCCCCCATGGCTATAGCCCACCCGTTTTGGTGGCCTTTTACCGCTGGACGAACTTGGCACCCCGGCCTTCGTGCGGGTATTTTTGGCCGTGGCTGTGCCCGCGGCCTATTTTTGTCACACGGAGGCACCTCGCAAATTCTCGGGCCATTCCGAGTCCGGCGCACAAAGTTAGCCAGCCCCACCCCCCAAGGCTATAGTCCACCCGTTTTTGTGGCCTTTTTCCGCTGGACGAACTTGGCGCCGCGGCCTTCGGGCGGGTATTTTTGGGCGCGGCTGCGCCCGCGGCCTATTTTTTGCACACAACGGCGCCTTGCACAGTCTCGCGCCATTCCGAGTCCGGCGGACGAAGTTGGCCACCCCACCCTCCGAGGCTATAGCCCACCCGTTTTTGTGGCCTTTTTCCGCTGGACGAACTTGCCGCCGCGGCCTTCGGGCGGGTATTTTTGGGTTCGGCTGTGCCGGTGGCCTATTTTTGGCACACGGTGGCGCCTTACAAAGTCTCGAGCCATTCCGAGTCCGGCGGACGAAGTTGGCCAGGCCCACCCCCCGAGGCTATAGCCCACCCATTTTTGTGGCCTTTTTCGGCTGGACGAACTTGGCGCAGTGGCCTTCGGGCGGGTATTTTTGGGCGCGGCTGCGCCCGCGGCCTATTTTTTGCACACGGCGGCGCCTTGCACAGTCTCGCGCCATTCCGAGTCCGGCGGACGAAGTTGGCCAGCCCCACCCCCCAAGGCTATAGCCCACCCATTTTTGTGGCCTTTTACCGCAAGACGAACTTGGCGCCCCGGCCTTCGAGCGGGTATTTTTGGGCACGGCTGTGCCCGCAGCCTATTTTTGGCACATGAAGGCGCCTCGTAAAGTCTCGCGCCATTCCGAGTCCGGCGGACGAAGTTGGCCTGCCCCACCCCCCAAGGCTATAGCCCACCCATTTTTGTGGCCTTTTACCGCAAGACGAACTTGGCGCCCCGGCCTTCGAGCGGGTATTTTTGGGCACGGCTGTGCCCGCAGCCTATTTTTGGCACATGAAGGCGCCTCGTAAAGTCTCGCGCCATTCCGAGTCCGGCGGACGAAGTTGGCCTGCCCCACCCCCCAAGGCTATAGCCCACCCATTTTTGTGGCCTTTTACCGCAAGACGAACTTGGCGCCCCGGCCTTCGAGCGGGTATTTTTGGGCACGGCTGTGCTCGTAGCCTATTTTTGGCACATGAAGGCGCCTCGTAAAGTCGCGCGCCATTCCGAGTCCGGCGGACGAAGTTGGCCTGCCCCACCCCCCAAGGCTATAGCCCACCCATTTTTGTGGCCTTTTACCGCAAGACGAACTTGGCGCCCCGGCCTTCGAGCGGGTATTTTTGAGCACGGCTGTGCCCGCAGCCTAGTTTTGGCACACGAAGGCGCCTCGTAAAGTCTCGCGCCATTCCGAGTCCGGCGGACGAAGTTGGCCTGCCCCACCCCCCAAGGCTATAGCCCACCCATTTTTGTGGCCTTTTACCGCAAGACGAACTTGGCGCCCCGGCCTTCGAGCGGGTATTTTTGGGCACGGCTGTGCCCGCAGCCTATTTTTGGCACACGAAGGCGCCTCGTAAAGTCTCGCGCCATTCCGAGTCCGGCGGACGAAGTGGGCCAGCCCCACCCCCCAAGGCTATAGCCCACCCGTTTTAGTGGCCTTTTTCCGTTGGACGAACTTGGCTCCCCGGACTTCGTGCAGATATTTTTGGGCGCGGCTGTGCCCGCGGCCTTTTTTTGGCACACGGAGGCGCCTAGCAAAGTCTCGCGCCATTCCGAGTCCGGCGGATGAAGTCGGCCAGCCCCACCCCCCAAGGCTATAGCCCACCCGTTTTTGTGGCCTTTTTCCGCTGGACGAACTTGGCGCCCCGGCCTTCGGGCGGGTATTTTTGGTTACGGCTGTGCCCGCGGTCTATTTTTGGCACACGGAGGCGCCTCGCAAAGTCTCGCGCCATTCCGAGTCCGGCGGACGAAGTCGGCCAGCCCCACCCCCCATGGCTATAGCCCACCCGTTTTTGTGGCCTTTTACCGCAGGACGAACTTGGCGCCCCGGCCTTCAGGCGGGTATTTCTGGGCACGGCTGTGCCCGCGGCCTATTTTTGGCACACGGAGGCGCCTCGCAAAGTCTCACGCCATTCCGAGTCTGGCGGACGAAGTGGGCCAGCCCCGCCCCCCAAGGCTATAGCCCACCCGTTTTTGTGGCCATTTTCCGCTGGACGAACTTGGCGCCCCGGCCTTCGGGCCATTATTTTTGGGCGCGGCTGTGACCGCGGCCTATTTTTGGCACACGGAAGCGCCTCTCAAAGTCTCGCGCCATTCTGAGTCCGGCAGACGAAGTTGGCCAACCCCACCCCCCAAGGCTATAGCCCACCCGTTTTTGTGGACTATTTCCGCTGGACGAACTTGGCGCACCGGCCTTCGGGCGGGTATTTTTGGACGCGGCTGTGACCGCGGCCTATTTTTGGCACACGGAGGCGGCTCGCAAAGTCTCGCGCCATTCCGAGTCCGGCGGACGAAGTTGGCCAGCCCCACCCCCCAGGGCTATAGCCCACCCATTTTTGTGGCCTTTTTCCGCTGGACAAACTTGGCGCCTCGGCCTTCGGGCGGGTATTTTTTGATGCGGCTATGCTCGCGGCCTATTTTTGGTACACGGAGGCGCCTCGCAAAGCCTCGCGCAGTTCCGAGTCCGGCGGACGAAGTAGGCCGGCCCCCCCCCAAGGCTATAGCCCACCCGTTTTTGTGGCCTTTTAACGCTGGACGAACTTGGCGCCCCGGCCTTCGTGCGGGTATTTTTGGCCGCGGCCACTATTTTTGGCACAGGGAGGCACCTCGCAAATTCTCGGGCCATTCCGAGTCCGGCGGACGAAGTTAGCCAGCCCCACCCCCCAAGGCTATAGCCCACCCGTTTTTGTGGCCTCTTTCCGCTGGACGAACATGGCGCCCCGGCCTTCGGGCGGGTATTTTTTGGCGCGGCTGTGCCCGCGGACTATTTTTGGTACACGGAGGCGCCTCACAAAGTCTCGCGCCATTCCGAGTCCGTCGGACGAATTTGGCCAGTGCCACCCCCCAAGGCTATAGCCCACCCGTTTTTGTGGCCTTTTAACGCTGGACGAACTTGGCGCCCCGGCCTTCGGGCGGGTATTTTTGGGCGCGGCTGTGCCCGCGGTGTATTTTTGGCACACGGAGGCACCTCGTAAAGTCTAGCGCCATTCCGAGTCCGGCGGACGATGTTGGCCAGCCCCACCCCCCAGGGCTATAGCCCACCCGTTTTTGTGGCCTTTTTCCGCTGGACGAACTTAGCGCCCCGGCGTTCGGGCGGGTATTTTTGGGTGCGGCTGTGCCCGCGGCCTATTTTTGGTACACGGAGGTGCCTCGCAATGTCTCGCACCATTCCGAGTCCGGCGGATGAAGTTGGCCAGCCCCACCCCCCAAGGCTATAGCCCACCCGTTTTGGTGGCCTTTTACCGCTGGACGAACTTGGCGCCCCGGCCTTCGTGCGGGTATTTTCGGCCGCGGCTGTGCCCGCGGCCTATTTTTGGCACACGGAGGCACCTCGCAAATTCTCGCGCCATTCCGAGTCCGGCGCACAAAGTATTTTTGGCACACGGAGGCACCTCGCAAAGTCTAGCGCCATTCCGAGTCCGGCGGACGAAGTTGGCCAGCCCCACCCCCCAGGGCTATAGCCCACCCATTTTTGTGGCCTTTTTCCGCTGGACGAACTTGGCGCCCCGGCCTTCGGGCGGGTATTTTTAGTGCGGCTTTGCCGCGGCCTATTTTTGGCACACGGAGGCACCTCGCAAAGTCTCGCGCCATTCCGAGTCCGGCGGACGAATTTGGCCCGCGCCACCCCCCATGGCTATAGCCCACCCGTTTTGGTGGCCTTTTACCGCTGGACGAACTTGGCGCCCCGGCCTTCGTGCGGGTATTTTTGGCCGTGGCTGTGCCCGCGGCCTATTTTTGGCACACGGAGGCACCTCGCAAATTCTCGGGCCATTCCGAGTCTGGCGCACAAAGTTAGCCAGCCCCACCCCCCAAGGCTATAGTCCACCCGTTTTTGTGGCCTTTTTCCGCTGGACGAACTTGGCGCCGCGGCCTTCGGGCGGGTATTTTTGGGCGCGGCTGCGCCCGCGGCCTATTTTTTGCACACGGCGGCGCCTTGCACAGTCTCGCGCCATTCCGAGTCCGGCGGACGAAGTTGGCCACCCCAACCCCGAGGCTATAGCCCACCCGTTTTTGTGGCCTTTTTCCGCTGGACGAACTTGCCGCCGCGGCCTTCGGGCGGGTATTTTTGGGTTCGGCTGTGCCGGTGGCCTATTTTTGGCACACGGTGGCGCCTTACAAAGTCTCGCGCCATTCCGAGTCCGGCGGACGAAGTTGGCCAGGCCCACCCCACGAGGCTATAGCCCACCCGTTTTTGTGGCCTTTTTCCACTGGACGAACTTGGCGTCGCGGCCTTCGGGCGGGTCTTTTTGGGCGCGTCTGTGCCCACGGCCTATTTTTCGCACACGGAGGCGCCTCGCAAAGTCTCGCGCCATTCCGAGTCCGGCGGACGAAGTAGGCCAGCCCCACCCCACGAGGCTATAGCCCACCCGTTTTTGTGGCATTTTCCGCTGGACGAACTTGGCGCCGCGGCCTTTGGCGGGTATTTTTGGGCGCGGCTGTGCCCACTGGCCTATTTTTGGCACACGGAGGTGCCTCGCAAAGTCTCGCGCCATTCCGAGTACGGCGGACTAAGTGGGCCAGCCCCACCCCCCAAGGCTATAGCCCACCCGTTTTTGTGGCCTTTTTCCGCTGGACGAACTTGGCGCCGCGCTGCCTTCGGGCGGGTATTTTGGGCGCGGCTGTGCCCGGCCTTTTTGGCACACGGAGGTGCCTCGCAAAGTCTCGAGCCATTCCTAGTCCGGCGGACTAAGTGGGCCAGCCCCATACCCCAAAGCTATATCCCACCCGTTTTTGTGGCCTTTTTCCGATTGACGAACTTGGCGCCGCGGCCTGCCAGGCGGGTATTTTGGCGCGGCTGTGCCATGGCCTATTTTTGTCACACGGAGGTGCCTCGCTAATTCTCTAGCCATTCCGAGTCAGGCGGACTAAGTGGGCCAGCCCCACCCACCAAGGCTATAGCCCACCCGTTCTTGTGGCCTTTGTCCGCTGGACGAACTTGGCGCCCCGGCCCTCAGGCGGGTATTTTGGGCGCGGCTGCGCCGCGTGCCTTTTTTTTGCACACGGCGGCGCGTCGCACAGTCTCGCGCCCATCAGAGTCCGGCGGACGAAGTTGGCCAGCCCCACCCCCAAGGCTATAGCCCACCCGCTTTTGTGGCCTTTTCCGCTGGACGAACTTGGCGTCGCGGCCTTCGGGCGGGTCTTTTTGGGCGCGTCTGTGCCCGCGGCCTATTTTTCGCACACGGAGGCGCCTCGCAAGGTCTCGCGCCATTCCGAGTCCGGCGGACGAAGTAGGCCAGCCCCACCCCACTAGGCTATAGCCCACCCGTTTTTGTGGCCTTTTTCCGCTGGACGAACTTGGTGCCGCGGCCTTTGGGCGGGTATTTTTGGGCGCGGCTGTGCCCACGGCCTATTTTTGGCACACGGAGGTGCCTCGCAAAGTCTCGCGCCATTCCGAGTACGGCGGACTAAGTGGGCCAGCCCCACCCCCCAAGGCTATAGCCCACCCGTTTTTGTGGCCTTTTTCCGCTGGACGAACTTGCCGCCGCGGCCTTCGGGCGGGTATTTTTGGGTTCGGCTGTGCCGGTGGCCTATTTTTGGCACACGGTGGCGCCTTACAAAGTCTCGCGCCATTCCGAGTCCGGCGGACGAAGTTGGCCAGGCCCACCCCACGAGGCTATAGCCCACCCGTTTTTGTGGCCTTTTTCCGCTGGACGAACTTGGCGTCGCGGCCTTCGGGCGGGTCTTTTTGGGCGCGTCTGTGCCCACGGCCTATTTTTCGCACACGGAGGCGCCTCGCAAAGTCTCGCGCCATTCCGAGTCCGGCGGACGAAGTAGGCCAGCCCCACCCCACGAGGCTATAGCCCACCCGTTTTTGTGGCCTTTTTCCGCTGGACGAACTTGGCGCCGCGGCCTTTGGGCGGGTATTTTTGGGCGCGGCTGTGCCCACGGCCTATTTTTGGCACACGGAGGTGCCTCGCAAAGTCTCGCGCCATTCCGAGTACGGCGGACTAAGTGGGCCAGCCCCACCCCCCAAGGCTATAGCCCACCCGTTTTTGTGGCCTTTTTCCGCTGGACGAACTTGGCGCCGCGGCCTTCGGGCGGGTATTTTTGGGCGCGGCTGTGCCCGCGGCCTTTTTTTGGCACACGGAGGTGCCTCGCAAAGTCTCGCGCCATTCCGAGTCCGGCGGACTAAGTGGGCCAGCCCCACCCCCCAAGGCTATAGCCCACCCGTTTTTGTGGCCTTTTTCCGCTGGACGAACTTGGCGCCGCGGCCTTCGGGCGGGTATTTTTGGGCGCGGCTGTGCCCGCGGCCTATTTTTGGCACACGGAGGTGCCTCGCAAAGTCTCGCGCCATTCCGAGTCCGGCGGACTAAGTGGGCCAGCCCCACCCCCCAAGGCTATAGCCCACCCGTTTTTGTGGCCTTTTTCCGCTGGACGAACTTGGCGCCGCGGCCTTCGGGCGGGTATTTTTGGGCGCGGCTGCGCCCGCGGCCTATTTTTTGCACACGGCGGCGCCTTGCACAGTCTCGCGCCATTCCGAGTCCGGCGGACGAAGTTGGCCAGCCCCACCCCCCAAGGCTATAGCCCACCCGTTTTTGTGGCCTTTTTCCGCTGGACGAACTTGGCGTCGCGGCCTTCGGGCGGGTCTTTTTGGGCGCGTCTGTGCCCGCGGCCTATTTTTCGCACACGGAGGCGCCTCGCAAGGTCTCGCGCCATTCCGAGTCCGGCGGACGAAGTAGGCCAGCCCCACCCCACTAGGCTATAGCCCACCCGTTTTTGTGGCCTTTTTCCGCTGGACGAACTTGGTGCCGCGGCCTTTGGGCGGGTATTTTTGGGCGCGGCTGTGCCCACGGCCTATTTTTGGCACACGGAGGTGCCTCGCAAAGTCTCGGGCCATTCCGAGTCCGGCGGACTAAGTGGGCCAGCCCCACCCCCCAAGGCTATAGCCCACCCGTTTTTGTGGCCTTTTTCCGCTGGACGAACTTGGCGCCCCGGCCTTCGGGCGGGTATTTTTGGGCGCGGCTGTGCCCGCGGCCTATTTTTGGCACACGGAGGTGCCTCGCAAAGTCTCGCTCCATTCCGAGTCCGGCGGAAGAAGTTGGCCAGCCCCACCCCCCAAGGCTATAGCCCACCCGTTTTTGTGGCCTTTTTCCGCTGGACGAACTTGGCGACTCGTGCTTTGGGCGGGTATTTTTGGGCGCGGCTGCGCCCGCGGCCTATTTTTTGCACACGGCGGCGCCTTGCACAGTCTCGCGCCATTCCGAGTCCGGCGGATGAAGTTGGCCACCCCACCCCCCGAGGCTATAGCCCACCCGTTTTTGTGGCCTTTTTCCGCTGGACGAACTTGGCGCCGCGGCCTTCGGGCGGGTATTTTTGGGTTCGGCTGTGCCGGTGGCCTATTTTTGGCACACGGTGGCGCCTTACAAAGTCTCGCGCCATTCCGAGTCCGGCGGACGAAGTTGGCCAGGCCCAACCCCCGAGGCTATAGCCCACCCATTTTTGTGGTCTTTTTCGGCTGGACGAACTTGGCGCCGTTGCCTTCGGACGGGTATTTTTGGGCGCGGCTGTGCCCGCGGCCTAATTTTCGCAAACATAGGTGCCTCGCAAAGTCTCGCGCCATTCTGAGTCCGGCGGACGAAGTAGGCCAGCCCCACCCCACGAGGCTATAGCCCACCCGTTTTTGTGGCCTTTTTCAGCTGGACGAACTTGGCGCCGCGGCCTTCGGGCGGATATTTTTGGGCGCGGCTGTGCCCGCGGCCTATTTTTGGCACACGGAGGTGCCTCGCAAAATCTCGCGCCATTCCGAGTCCGGCGGAAGAAATTGGCCAGCCCCACCCCCCAAGGTTATAGCCCACCCGTTTTTGTGGCCTTTTTCCGCTGGACGAACTTGGCGTCGCGGCCTTCGGGCGGGTCTTTTTGGGCGCGTCTGTGCCCGCGGCCTATTTTTGGCACACGGAGGCACCTCGCAAAGTCTCGTGCCAATCCGAGTCCGGCGGACGAAGTCGGCCAGCCCCACCCCCCGAGGCTATAGCCCACCCGTTTTTGTGGCCTTTTTCCGCTGGACGAACTTGGCGCCGCGGCCTTCGGGCGGGTATTTTCGGGCGCGGCTGTGCTGGTGACCTATTTTTGGCACACGGCGGCGCCTTACAAAGTCTCGCGCCATTCCGAGTCCGGCGGACGAAGTTGGCCAGCCCCACCCCCCGAGGCTATAGCCCACCCCTTTTTGTGGTCTTTTTCCGCTGGACGAACTTGGCGCCGCGGCCTTCAGACGGGTATTTTTGGGCGCGGCTGTACCCGCGGCCTAATTTTCGCACACGGAGGCGCCTCGCAAAGTCTCGCGCCATTCTGAGTCCGGCGGACGAAGTAGGCCAGCCCCACCCCACGAGGCTATAGCCCACCCGTTTTTGTGGCCTTTTTCCGCTGGACGAACTTGGCGCCGCGGCTTTCTGGCGGGTATTTTTGGGGGCGCGGCTGTGCCCGCTGGCCTATTTTTGGCACACGGAGGTGCCTCGCAAAGTCTCGCGCCATTCCGAGTCCCGGCGGATTTGAAGTGGGCCAGCCCCACCCTCCAAGGCTTTAGCCCACCCGTTTTTTTGGCCTTTTTCCGCTGGACGAACTTGGCGTCGAGTCCTTCGGGCGGGTATTTTTGGGTGCGGCTGTGCCGGTGGCCTATTTTTGGCACACGACGGCGCCTTACAAAGTCTCGCGCCATTCCGAGTCCGGCGAACGAACTAGGCCAGCCCCACCCCACGAGGCTATAGCCCACCCGTTTTTGTGGCCTTTTTCCGCTGGACGAACTTGGCGCCGCGGCCTTCGGGCGGGTATTTTTGGGCGCGGCTGTGCCCGCGGCCTATTTTTGGCACACGGAGGTGCCTCGCAAAGTCTCGCGCCATTCCGAGTCCGGCGGACGAAGTGGGCCAGCCCCACCCCCCAAGGCTATAGCCCACCCGTTTTTGTGGCCTTTTTCCGCTGGACGAACTTGGCGCCGCGGCCTTCGGGCGGGTATTTTTGGGTGCGGCTGTGCCGGTGGCCTATTTTTGGCACACGGAGGTGCCTCGCAAAGTCTCGCACCATTCCGAGTCCGGCGGAAGAAGTTGGCCAGCGCCACCCCCCAAGGCTATAGCCCACCCGTTTTTGTGGCCTTTTTCCGCTGGACGAACTTGGCGCCGCGGCCTTCGGGCGGGTATTTTTGGGCGCGGCTGCGCCCGCGGCCTATTTTTTGCACACGGCGGCGCCTCGCACAGTCTCGCGCCATTCCGAGCCCGGTGGACGAAGTTGGCCAGCCCCACCCCCCGAGGCTATAGCCCACCCGTTTTTGTGGCCTTTTTCCGCTGGACGAACTTGGCGCCGCGGCCTTCGGGCGGGTATTTTTGGGTTCGGCTGTGCCGGTGGCATATTTTTGGCACACGGTGGCGCCTTACAAAGTCTCGCGCCATTCCGAGTCCGGCGGACGAAGTAGGCCAGGCCCACCCCCCGAGGCTATAGCCCACCCATTTTTGTGATCTTTTTCGGCTGGACGAACTTGGCGCCGTGGCCTTCGGACTGGTATTTTTGGGCGCGGCTGTGCCCGCGGCCTAATTTTCGCACATGGAGGCGCCTCGCAAAGTCTCGCGCCATTCTGAGTCCGGCGGACGAAGTAGGCCAGCCCCACCCCACGAGGCTATAGCCCACCCGTTTTTGTGGCCTTTTTCCGCTGGAAGAACTTGGCGTCGCGGCCTTCGGGCGGGTCTTTTTCGGCGCGTCTGTGCCCGCGGCCTATTTTTGGCACATGGAGGCACCTCGCAAAGTCTCGTGCCATTCCGAGTCCGGCGGACGAAGTTGGCCAGCCCCACCCCCCGAGGCTATAGCCCACCCGTTTTTGTGGCCTTTTTCCGCTGGACGAACTTGGCGCCGCGGCCTTCGGGCGGGTAATTTTGGGTACGGCTGTGCCGGTGACCTATTTTTGGCACACGGCGGCGCCTTACAAAGTCTCGCGCCATTCCGAGTCCGGCGGACGAAGTTGGCCAGCCCCACCCCCCGAGGATATAGCCCACCCCTTTTTGTGGTCTTTTTCCGCTGGACGAACTTGGCGCCGCGGCCTTCAGACGGGTATTTTTGGGCGCGGCTGTGCCCGCGGCCTAATTTTCGCACACGGAGGCGCCTCGCAAAGTCTCGCGCCATTCTGAGTCCGGCGGACGAAGTAGGCCAGCCCCACCCCACGAGGCTATAGCCCACCCGTTTTTGTGGCCTTTTTCCGCTGGATGAACTTGGCGCCGCGGCCTTCGGGCGGGTATTTTTGGGCGCGGCTGTGCCCGCGGCCTATTTTTGGCACACGGAGGTGCCTCGCAAAGTCTCGCGCCATTCCGAGTCCGGCGGACGAAGTTGGCCAGCCCCACCCCCCAAGGCTATAGCCCTCCCGTTTTTGTGGCCTTTTTCCGCTGGACGAACTTGGCGCCGCGGCCTTCGGGCGGGTATTTTTGGGTTCGGCTGTGCCGGTGGCCTATTTTTTGCACACGGTGGCGCCTTACAAAGTCTCGCGCCATTCCGAGTCCGGCGGACGAAGTCGGCCAGGCCCACCCCCCGAGGCTATAGCCCACCCATTTTTGTGGTCTTTTTCCGCTGGACGAACTTGGCGCCGCGGCCTTAGGACGGGTATTTTTGGGCGCGGCTGCGCCCGCGGACTATTTTTTGCACACGGCGGTGCCTTGCACAGTCTCGCGCCATTCCGAGTACGGCAGACGAAGTTGGCCACCCCACCCCCCGAGGCTATAGCCCACCCGTTTTTGTGGCCTTTTTCCGCTGGACGAACTTGGCGCCGCGGCCTTCGGGCGGATATTTTTGGGCGCGGCTGTGCCCGCGGCCTATTTTTGGCACACGGAGGTGCCTCGCAAAGTCTCGCGCCATTCTGAGTCCGGCGGACGAAGTAGGCCAGCCCCACCCCACGAGGCTATAGCCCACCCGTTTTTGTGGCCTTTTTCCGCTGGACGAACTTGGCGTCGCGGCCTTCGGGCGGGTATTTTTGGGCGCGGCTGCGCCCGCGGCCTATTTTTTGCACACGGCGGCGCCTTGCACAGTCTCGGGCCATTCCGAGTCCGGCGGACGAAGTTGGCCACCCCACCCCCCGAGGCTATAGCCCACCCGTTTTTGTGGCCTTTTTCCGCTGGACGAACTTGGCGCCGCGGCCTTCGGGCGGGTATTTTTGGGTTCGGCTGTGCCGGTGGCCTATTTTTGGCACACGGTGGCGCCTTACAAAGTCTCGCGCCATTCCGAGTCCGGCGGACGAAGTTGGCCAGGCCCACCCCCCGAGGCTATAGCCCACCCATTTTTGTGGTCTTTTTCCGCTGGACGAACTTGGCGCCTTGGCCTTAGGACGGGTATTTTTGGGCGCGGCTGTGTCCGCGGCCTAATTTTCGCACACGGAGGCGCTTCGCAAAGTCTCGCGCCATTCTGAGTCCGGCGGACGAAGTAGGCCAGCCCCACCCCACGAGGCTATAGCCCACCCGTTTTTGTGGCCTTTTTCCGCTGGACGAACTTGGTAACCCGGCCTTCGGGCGGTTATTTTTGGGCACGGCAGTGCCCGCGGCCTATTTTTGGCACACGGAGGCCGCTCGCAAAGTCTCGCGCCATTCCGAGTCCGGCGGACGAAGTGGGCAAGCCCCACCCCCCAAGGCTATAGCCCACCCGTTTTTGTGGCCTTTTTCCGCTGGACGAACTTGGCGCCCCGGCCTTCGGGCGGTTATTTTTGTGTGCGGCTGTGCCCGGGGCCTAGTTTTGGCACACGAAGGCCACTCGCAAAGTCTCGCGCCATTCCGAGTCCGGCGGACGAAGTTGGCCAGCCCCACCCCCCAAGGCTATAGCCCACCCGTTTTTCTGGCCTTTTTCTGCTGGACGAACTTGGCGCCCCAGCCTTTCGGTGGTTATTTTTGGGCGCGGCTGTGCCCGGGGCCTATTTTTGGCACATGGAGGCCGCTCGCAAAGTCTCGCGCCATTCCGAGTCCGGCGGACGAAGTTGGCCAGCCCCACCCCCCAAGGCTAGAGCCCACCCGTTTTTGTGACCTTTTTCCGCTGGACGAACTTGGCGCCCCGGCCTTTGTGCGGTTATTTTTGGGCGCGGCTGTGCCCGGGCCATTTTTTTGGCACACGGAGACCGCTCGCAAAGTCTGGCGCCATTCCAATTCCGGCGGACGAAGTTGGCCAGCCCCACCCCCCAAGGCTATAGCCCACCCGTTTTTGTGGCCTTTTTCCGCTGGACGAACTTGGCGCCCCGGCCTTAGGGCGGCTATTTTTGGGTGCGGCTGTGCCCGCAGCCTATTTTTGGTACACGGAGGCCGCTCGCAAAGTGTCACCCCATTTCCAATCCGGCGGACGAACTTGGCCAGCCCCACCCCCCAAGCCTATAGCCGACCCATTTTTTTCGCCTTTTTCCGCTGGACAAACTTGGCGCCCCGGCCTTCGGGCGGTTATTTTTGGGTGCGGCTGTGCCCGTGGCTTATTTTTGGCACACGGAGGCCGCTCGTAATGTCTAGCTCCATTCCGAGTCCGGCGGAGGAACTTGGCCAGCCCCAGCCCCCAAGGCTATAGCCCACCCGTTTTTCTGGCCTTTTTCCGCTGGACGAACTTGGCGCCCCGGCCTTCGGGAGGTTATTTTTGGGCGCGGCTGTACCCGCGGCCTATTTTTGGCACACAGAGGCCGATCGCAAAGTCTAGCCCCATTCCGAGTTCGGCGGACAAACTTGGCCAACCCCACCCCCCAAGGCTATAGCCGACCCATTTTTTTCGCCTTTTTCTGCTGGACGAACTTGGCGCCCCAGCCTTCGGGTGGTTATTTTTGGGCGCGGCTGTGCCCGTGTCCTATTTTTGGCACACGGAGGCCGCTCACAAAGTCTAGCCCCATTCCGAGTCCGGCGGACAAACTTGGCCAGCCCAACCCCCAAGGCTATAGCCCACCCATTTTTGTGGCCATTTTCAGCTGGACGAACTTGACGCACCGGCTTTCGGGCAGTTATTTTTGGGCGCGGCTGTGCCCGTAGCCTATTTCTGGCACAAGGAGGCCGTTCACGAAGTCTCGCCCCATTTCCGAGTCCGGCGGACAAACTTGGCCAGCCCCACCCCCCAAGGCTATAGCCGACCCATTTTTTTCGCCTTTTTCCGTTGGACGAACTTGGCGCCCCGGCCTTCGGTCGGTTAGTTTTGGGCGGGGCTGTGCCCGCGGCCTACTTTTCACACACGGAGGCCGCTCAGCAAGTCTCGCCCCATTCCGAGTCCGGCGGACGAACTGGGCATGCCCCACCCCCCAAGGCTATAGCCCACCCGTTTTTGTGGCCTTTTTCCGCTGGACGAACTTGGCGCCCCGGCCTTCGGGCGGTTATTTTTGTGTGCGGCTGTGCCCGGGGCCTAGTTTTGGCACACGAAGGCCGCTCGCAAAGTCTCGCGCCATTCCGAGTCCGGCGGACGAAGTTGGCCAGCCCCACCCCCCAAGGCTATAGCCCACCCGTTTTTCTGGCCTTTTTCTGCTGGACGAACTTGGCGCCCCGGCCTTTCGGTGGTTATTTTTGGGCGCGGCTGTGCCAGGGGCCTATTTTTGGCACATGGAGGCCGCTCGCAAAGTCTCACGCCATTCCGAGTCCGGCGGACGAAGTTGGCCAGCCCAACTCGCCAAGGCTATAGCCCACCCGTTTTTGTGGCCTTTTTCCGCTGAACGAACTTGGCGCCCCGGCCTTCGGGCCGTTATTTTTGGGCGCGGATGTGTCCGGGGCCTATTTTTCGCACACGGAGGCCGCTCGCAAAGTCTCGCGCCATTCCGAGTCCGGCGGACGAAGTTGGCCAGCCCCACCCCCCAAGGCTATAGCCCACCCGTTTTTGTGGCCTTTTTCCGCTGGACGAACTTGGCGCCCCGGCGTTCGGGCGGTTATTTTTGGGCGCGGCTGTGCCCGGGGCCTATTTTTGGCACACGGAGGCCGCTCGCAAAGTCTCGCGCTATTCCGAGTCCGGCGGACGAAGTTGGCCAGCCCCACCCCCCCAAGGCTATAGCCCACCCATTTTTGTGGCCTTTTTCCGCTGGACGAACTTGGTGCCCCGGCCGTCGGGCAGTTATTTTTGGGCGCGGCTGTGCCCGGGGCCTATTTTTGGCACACGGAGGCCGCTCGCAAAGTCTCGCGCCATTCCGAGTCCGGCGGACGAAGTTGGCCAGCCCCACCCCCCAAGGCTATAGCCCACCCGTTTTTGTGGCCTTTTTCCGCTGGACGAACTTGGCGCCCCGGCCTTCGGGCGGTTATTTTTGGGCGCGGCTGTGCCCGGGGCCTATTTTTGGCACACGGAGGCCGCTTGCAAAGTCTCGCGCCATTCCGAGTCCGGCGGAGAAAGTTGGCCAGCCCCACCCCCCAAGGCTATAGCCCATCCATTTTTGTGTCCTTTTTCCGCTGGACGAACTTTGCGCCCCAGCCTTTGGGCGGTTATTTTTGGGCGCGGCTGTGCCTGCGTCCTATTTTTGGCACACGTAGGCCGCTCGCAAAGTCTCGCCCCATTCCGAGTCCGGCGGATGAACTTGGCCAGCCCCAACCCCCAAGGCTATAGCCCACCCGTTTTTGTGGGCTCTTTCCGCTGGACGAACTTGGCGCCCCGGCCTTCGGGTGGTTATTTTTGGACGCGGCTGTGGGCGCGGCCTATTTTTGGTACACGGAGGCCGCTCGTAAAGTCTCGCCCCATTCCGAGTCCGGAGGACGAACTTGGCCAGCCCCACCCCCCAAGGCTATACCCCACCCGTTTTTGGGGCCTTTTTCCGCTGGACAAACTTGGCGCCCCGGCCTTCGGGCGGTTATTTTTGGGCGCGGCTGTGCCCGGGGCCTATTTTTGGCACACGGAGGCCGCTCGCAAAGTCTCGCGCCATTCCGAGTCCGGCGGACGAAGTTGGCCAGCCCCACCCCCCAAGGCTATAGCCCATCCGTTTTTGTGTCCTTTTTCCGCTGGACGAACTTTGCGCCCCAGCCTTTGGGCGGTTATTTTTGGGTGCGGCTGTGCCTGCGTCCTATTTTTGGCACACGTAGGCCGCTCGCAAAGTCTCGCCCCATTCCGAGTCCGGCGGATGAACTTGGCCAGCCCCACCCCCCAAGGCTATAGCCCACCCGTTTTTGTGGGCTCTTTCCGCTGGACGAACTTGGCGCCCCGGCCTTCGGGTGGTTATTTTTGGGCGCGGCTGTGGGCGCGGCCTATTTTTGGTACACGGAGGCCGCTCGTAAAGTCTCGCCCCATTCCGAGTCCGGAGGACGAACTTGGCCAGCCCCACCCCCCAAGGCTATACCCCACCTGTTTTTGGGGCCTTTTTCCGCTGGACAAACTTGGCGCCCCGGCCTTCGGGCGGTTATTTTTGGACGCGGCTGTGCCCGCAGCCTATTTTTGGTGCACGGAGGCCGTTCAAAAAGTCTCACCCCATTCCGAGTCCGGCGGACGAACTTGGCCTGCCCCACCCCCAAAGGCTATAGCCCACCCGTTTTTGTGGCCTTTTTCCGCTGGACGAACTTGGCGCCCCGGCCTTCGTGCGGTTATTTTTGGGCGCGGCTGTGCCCGCGGCCTATTTTTGGCACACGGAGGCGCCTCGCAAAGTCTCGCTCCATTCCGAGTTTGGCGGATGAAGTGGGCCAGCCCCACCCCCCAAGGCTATAGCCCACCCGTTTTTGTGGCCATTTTCCGCTGGACGAACATGGCGCCGCGGCCTTCGTGCGGGTATTTTTGGGCGCGGCTGTACCCGCGGCCTATTTTTGGCACACGGAGGCGCCTCGCAACGTCTCGCGCCATTCCGACTCCGGCGGACGAAGTTGGCCAGCCCCACCCCCCAAGGCTATAGCCCACCCGTTTTTGTGGCCTTTTTCCGCTGGACGAACTTTGCGCCGCGGCCTTTGGGCGGGTATTTTTGGGCGCGGCTGTGACCGCAGCCTATTTTTGGGACACGGAGGCGCCTCGCAAAGTCTCGCGCCATTCCGAGTCCGGCGGACGAAGTGGGCCAGCCCCATCCCCCAAGGCTATAGCCCACCCGTTTTTGTGGCCTTTTTCCGCTGGACGAACTTGGCGCCGCGGCCTTCGGGCGGGTATTTTTGGGCAGGGCTGCGCCCACGGCCTATTTTTGGCACACGGAGGCGCCTCGTAAAGTCTCACGCCATTCCGAGTCCGGCGGACGAAGTTGGCCAGCCCCACCCCCCAAGGCTATCGCCCACCCGTTTTTGTGTCCTTTTTCCGCTGGACGAACTTGGCGCCGCGGCCATCGGGCGGGTATTGTTACGCACGGCTGTGCCCGCGGCCTATTTTTGGCACACGTAGGCTTCTCGCAAACTCTTGCTCCATTCCGAATTTGGCGGACGAAGTGGGCCAGCCCCACCCCCGAAGGCTATAGCCCACCCGTTTTTGTGGCCTTTTTCCGCTGGACGAACATGGCGCCGCGGCCTTCAGGCGGCTATTTTTGGGCGCGGCTGTACCCGCGGCCTATTTTTGGCACACGGAGGTGCCTCGCAAAGTCTCGCGCCATTCCGAGTCCGGCGGACGAAGTTGGCCAGCCCCACCCCTCAAGGCTATAGCCCACCCGTTTTTGTGGCCTTTTTCCGCTGGATGAACTTGGCGCCGCGGCCTTCGGGCGGGTATTTTTGGGAGCGGCTGTGCTTGCGGCCTATTTTTGGCACACTGAGGCGCGTTGAAATGTCTCGCGCCATTCCGAGTCCGGCGGACGAAGTGGGCCAGCCCCACCCCCCAAGGCTATAGCCCACCCGTTTTTGTGGCCTTTTTCCGCTGGACGAACTTGGGGCCGCGGCCTTCGGGCGGGTATTTTTGCGCGCGGCTGTGCCCGCGGCCTATTTCCGGCACACGGAGGCGCCTCGCAAAGTCACGCGCCATTCCTAGTCCGGCGGACGAAGTTGGCCAGCCCCACCCGTTTTTGTGGCCTTTTTCCGCTGGACGAACATGGCGCCGCGGCCTTCGGGCGGGTATTTTTGGGCGCGGCTGTGCCCGCGGCCTATTTCCGGCACACGGAGGCGCCTCGTAATGTCTCGCGCCATTCCGAGTCCGGCGGACGAACTGGGCCAGCCCCACCCCCCAAGTCTATAGCCCACCCCAGCCCCACCCCCCAAGGCTATAGCCCACCCGTTTTTGTGGTCTTTTTCCACAGGACGAACTTGGCGCCGCGGCTTTCGGGCGGGTATTTTTGGTCGCGGCTTTGTCCGCAGCTTATTTTTGGCACACGGAGGCACCTCGCAATGTCTCGCGCCATTCCGAGTCCGGCGGACGAAGTTGGCCAGCCCCACCCCCCAAGGCTATAGCCCACCCGTTTTTGTGGCCTTTTTCCGTTGGACGAACTTGGCGCCGCGGCCTTCGGGCAGGTATTTTTGTGTGCGGCTGTGCCCGCGGCCTATTTTTGGCACACGGAGGCACCTCGCAAAGTCTCGTGCCATTCCGAGTCCGGCGGACGAAGTTAGCCAGCCCCACCCCCCAAGGCTATAGCACACCCGTTTTTGTGGCCTTTTTCCGCTGGACGAACTTGGCGCCGCAGCCTTCGGGCGGGTATTTTTGGGCGCGGCTGTGCCTGCGGACTATTTTTGTCACACAGAGGCGCCTCGCAAAGTCTCACGCTATTCCCAGTACGGCGGACGAAGTGGGCCAGCCCCAACCCCCAAGGCTATAGCCCACCCGTTTTTGTGGCCTTTTTCCGCTGGACGAACGTGGCGCCGCGGCCTTCGGGCGGGTATTTTTGGGCAGGGCTGCGCCCACGGCCTATTTTTGTCACACAGAGGCGCCTCGCAAAGTCTCGCGCTATTCCGAGTACGGCGGACGAAGTGGGCCAGCCCCACCCCCCAAGGCTATAGCCCACCCGTTTTTGTGGCCTTTTTCCGCTGGACGAACTTGGCACCGCGGCCTTCGGGCGGGTATTTTTGGGCGCGGCTGTGGCTGCGTCCTATTTTTAGCACACTGAGGTGCTTTGAAATGTCTCGCGCCATTCCGAGTCCGGCGGACGAAGTGGGCCAGCCCCATCCCCCAAGGCTATAGCCCACCCGTTTTTGTGGCCTTTTTCCGCTGGACGAACTTGGCGCCGCGGCCTTCGGGCGGGTATTTTTGGGCAGGGCTGCGCCCACGGCCTATTTTTGGCACACGGAGGCGCCTCGTAAAGTCTCGCGCCATTCCGAGTCCGGCGGACGAAGTTGGCCAGCCCCACCCCCCAAGGCTATAGCCCACCCGTTTTTGTGTCCTTTTCCGCTGGGACGAACTTGGCGCCGCGGCCTCGGGCGGGTATTTTTGGGCAGGGCTGCGCCCACGGGCTATTTTTGGCACAAGTAGGCGGCTAGTAAAGTCTCGCGGCATTCCGAGTCCGGGCGGACGAAGTTGGCCACGCCCCACCCCCAAGGCTATAGTCCACCCGTTTTGTGTCCTTTTTCCGCTGGACGAACTTGGCGCCGCGGCCATCGGGCGGGTATTTTTAGGCACGGCTGTGCCCGCTGGCCTATTTTTGCACACACGAGGCTTCACGGCATAGTCTTGCTCCATTCCGAGTTTGGCGGACGAAGTGGGCCAGCCCCACCCCCCAAGGCTATAGCCCACCCATTTTTGTGGCCTTTTTCCGCTGGACGAACTTGCCGCCGCGGCCTTCGGGCTGGTATTTTTGGGCGCGGCTGTACCCGCGGCCTATTTTTGGCACACGAAGGTGCCTCGCAAAGTCTCGCGCCATTCCGAGTCCGGCGGACGAAGTGGGCCAGCCCCACCCCCCAAGGCTATAGCCCACCCGTTTTTGTGGCCTTTTTCCGCTGGACGAACTTGGCGCCGCGGCCTTCGGGCGGGTATTTTTAGGCACGGCTGTGCCCGCGGCCTATTTTTGGCACACGTAGGCTTCTGGCATAGTCTTGCTCCATTCCGAGTTTGGCGGACGAAGTGGGCCAGCCCCACCCCCCAAGGCTATAGCCCACCCATTTTTGTGGCCTTTTTCCGCTGGACGAACTTGGCGCCGCGGCCTTCGGGCGGGTATTTTTGGGCTCGGCTGTTCCCGCGGCCTATTTTTGGCACACGAAGGTGCCTCGCAAAGTCTCGCGCCATTCCGAGTCCGGCGGACGAAGTGGGCCAGCCCCACCCCCCAAGGCTATAGCCCACCCGTTTTTGTGGCCTTTTTCCGCTGGACGAACTTGGCGCCGCGGCCTTCGGTCTGGTATATGTGGGCGCGGCGGTGTCCGTGGCCTTTTTTTGGCACACGGAGGAGCCTCCCATAGTCTCGCTCCATTCCGAGTCCGGCGGACGAAGTTTGCCAGCCCCATCCCCCAAGACTATATCCCACCCAACTTTGTGGCCTCCCTCCGCTGGACGAACCTGGCGCCGCGGTCTTCGGGCGGGTATTTTTTGGGCGCGGCTGTGCTCAAGGCGTCCTATTTTTAGTACACTGAGGTGCTTTGAAATGTCTCGCGCCATTCCGAGTCCGGCGGACGAAGTGGGCCAGCCCCATCCCCCAAGGCTATAGCCCACCCGTTTTTGTGGCCTTTTTCCACTGGACGAACATGGAGCCGCGGCCTTCGGGCGGGTATTTTTGGGCAGGGCTGCGCCCACGGCCTATTTTTGTCACACAGAGGCGCCTCGCAAAGTCTCGCGCTATTCCGAGTACGGCGGACGAAGTGGGCCAGCCCCACCCCCCAAGGCTATAGCCCACCCGTTTTTGTGGCCTTTTTCCGCTGGACGAACTTGGCACCGCGGCCTTCGGGCAGGTATTTTTGGGCGCGGCTGTGGCTGCGTCCTATTTTTAGCACACTGAGGTGCTTTGAAATGTCTCGCGCCATTCCGAGTCCGGCGGACGAAGTGGGCCAGCCCCATCCCCCAAGGCTATAGCCCACCCGTTTTTGTGGCCTTTTTCCGCTGGACGAACTTGGCGCCGCGGCCTTCGGGCGGGTATTTTTGGGCAGGGCTGCGCCCACGGCCTATTTTTGGCACACGGAGGCGCCTCGTAAAGTCTCGCGCCATTCCGAGTCCGGCGGACGAAGTTGGCCAGCCCCACCCCCCAAGGCTATAGCCCACCCGTTTTTGTGGCCTTTTTCCGCTGGACGAACTTGGCCCCGCGGCGTTCGGGCAGGTATTTTTGGGCGCGGCTGTGGCTGCGTCCTATTTTTTAGCACACCGAGGTGCTTTGAAATGTCTCGCGCCATTCCGAGTCCAAGGCGGACGAAGTGGGCCAGCCCCATCCCCAAGGCTATAGCCCACCCGTTTTGTGGCCTTTTCCGCTGGACGAACTTGGCGCCGCGCCTCGGGCGGGTATTTTTGGGCAGGGCTGCGCCCACGGCCTATTTTTGGCACACGGAGGCGCCTCGTAAAGTCTCGCGCCATTCCGAGTCCGGCGGACGAAGTTGGCCAGCCCCACCCCACAAGGCTATCGCCCACCCGGGTTTGTGTCCTTTTTCCGCTGGGACGAACTTGGCGCCGCGACTATCGGGCGGGTATTTTTAGGCACGGCTGTGCCATGCGGCCTATTTTTGGCACACGTAGGCTTCGGCATAGTCTTGCTCCATTCCGAGTTTATGGACGAAGTGGGCCAGCCCCACCCCCCAAGGCTATAGCCCACCCATTTTTGTGGCCTTTTTCCGCTGGACGAACATGGCGCCGCGGCCTTCAGGCGGCTATTTTTGGGCGCGGCTGTACCCGCGGCCTATTTTTGGCACACGAAGGTGCCTCGCAAAGTCTCGCGCCATTCCGAGTCCGGCGGACGAAGTGGGCCAGCCCCACCCCCCAAGGCTATAGCCCACCCGTTTTTGTGGCCTTTTTCCGCTGGACGAACTTGCCGCCGCGGCCTTCGGGCTGGTATTTTTGGGCGCGGCTGTGTCCGTGGCCTGTTTTTGGCACACGGAGGAGCCTCACAAAGTCTCGCTCCATTCCGAGTCCGGCGGACGAAGTTTGCCAGCCCCATCCCCCAAGACTATATCCCACCCATTTTTGTGGCCTTCTTCCGCTGGACGAACTTGGCGCCGCGGTCTTCGGGCGGGTATTTTTGGGCGCGGCTGTGCCTGCGTCCTATTTTTAGTACACTGAGGTGCTTTGAAATGTCTCGCGCCATTCCGAGTCCGGCGGACGAAGTGGGCCAGCCCCATCCCCCAAGGCTATAGCCCACCCGTTTTTGTGGCCTTTTTCCACTGGACGAACATGGAGCCGCGGCCTTCGGGCGGGTATTTTTGGGCAGGGCTGCGCCCACGGCCTATTTTTGTCACACAGAGGCGCCTCGCAAAGTCTCGCGCTATTCCGAGTACGGCGGACGAAGTGGGCCAGCCCCACCCCCCAAGGCTATAGCCCACCCGTTTTTGTGGCCTTTTTCCGCTGGACGAACTTGGCACCGCGGCCTTCGGGCAGGTATTTTGGGCGCGGCTGTGGCTGCGTCCTATTTTTTAGCACACCGAGGTGCTTTGAAATGTCTCGCGCCATTCCGAGTCCGGGCGGACGAAGTGGGCCAGCCCCATCCCCAAGGCTATAGCCCACCCGTTTTGTGGCCTTTTTCCGCTGGACGAACTTGGCGCCGCGGCCTCGGGCGGGTATTTTTGGGCAGGGCTGCGCCACGGCCTATTTTTGGCACACGGAGGCGCCTCGTAAAGTCTCGCGCCATTCGAGTCCGGCGGACGAAGTTGGCCAGCCCCACCCCCAAGGCTATGGCCCACCCGTTTTTGTGTCCTTTTTCCGCTGGACGAACTTGGCGCCGCGGCCATCGGGCGGGTATTTTTAGGCACGGCTGTGCCCATGCCTATTTTTGGCACACGTAGGCTTCGGCATAGTCTTGCTCCATTCCGAGTTTGGCGGGAGTGGGCCAGCCGCACCCCCCAAGGCTATAGCCCACCCGTTTTTGTGTCCTTTTTCCGCTGGACGAACATGGCGCCGCGGCCTTCGGGCGGCTATTTTTGGGCGCGGCTGTACCCGCGGCCTATTTTTGGCACACGAAGGTGCCTCGCAAAGTCTCGCGCCATTCCGAGTCCGGCGGACGAAGTGGGCCAGCCCCACCCCCCAAGGCTATAGCCCACCCGTTTTTGTGGCCTTTTTCCGCTGGACGAACTTGGCGCCGCGGCCTTCGGGCGGGTATTTTTGGGCAGGGCTGCGCCCACGGCCTATTTTTGGCACACGGAGGCGCCTCGTAAAGTTTCGCGCCATTCCGAGTCCGGCGGACGAAGTTGGCCAGCCCCACCCCCCAAGGCTATAGCCCACCCGTTTTTGTGTCCTTTTTCCGCTGGACGAACTTGGCGCCGCGGCCATCGGGCGGGTATTTTTAGGCACGGCTGTGTCCGCGGCCTATTTTTGGCACACGTAGGCTTCTCGCATAGTCTTGCTCCATTCCGAGTTTGGCGTTCTTAGTTGGGCAGCACCCAACATCAAGGCTATAGCCCACCCGTTTTTGTGGCCTTTTTCCGCTGGACGAACATGGCGCCGCGGCCTTCGGGCGGCTATTTTTGGGCGCGGCTGTACCCGCGGCCTATTTTTGGCACACGGAGGCGCCTCGCAACGTCTCGCGCCATTCCGACTCCGGCGGACGAAGTTGGCCAGCCCCACCCCCCAAGGCTATAGCCCACCCGTTTTTGTGGCCTTTTTCCGCTGGACGAACTTGGCGCCGCGGCCGTCGGGCGGGTATTTTTGGGCGCGGCTGTGTCCACGGCCAATTTTTGGCACACGGAGGCACCTCGCAATGTCTCGCGCCATTCCGAGTCCGGCGGACGAAGTTGGCCAGCCCCACCCCGCAAGGCTATAGCCCACCCGTTTTTGTGGCCTTTTTCCGCTGGACAAACTTGGCGCCGCGGCCTTCGGGCTGGTATTTTTGGGCGCGGCTGTGTCCGTGGCCTGTTTTTGGCACATGGAGGAGCCTCACAAAGTCTCGCTCCATTCCGAGTCCGGCGGACGAAGTTTGCCAGCCCCATCCCCCAAGACTATATCCCACCCGTTTTTGTGGCCTTCTTCCGCTGGACGAACTTGGCGTCGCGGTCTTCGGGCGGGTATTTTTGGTCGCGGCTGTGCCTGCGACCTATTTTTGGCACACTGAGGTGCTTTGAAATGTCTCGCGCCATTCCGAGTCCGGCGGACGAAGTGGGCCAGCCCCCATCCCCCAAGGCTATAGCCCACCCGTTTTGTGGCCTTTTTCCACTGGACGAACATGGAGCCGCGGCCTTCGGGCGGGTATTTTGGGCAGGCTGCGCCCACGGCCTATTTTTGTCACATGAGGCGCCCGCAAAGTCTCGCGCTATTCCGAGTAACGGCGGACGAAGTGGGCCAGCCCCACCCCCAAGGCTATAGCCCACCCGTTTTGTGGCCTTTTTCCGCTGGACGAACTTGGCACCGCGGCCTTCGGGCGGGTATTTTTCGGCGCGGCTGTGGCTGCGTCCTATTTTTAGCACACTGAGGTGCTTTGAAATGTCTCGCGCCATTCCGAGTCCGGCGGACGAAGTGGGCCAGCCCCAACCCCCAAGGCTATAGCCCACCCGTTTTTGTGGCCTTTTTCCGCTGGACGAACTTGGCGCCGCGGCCATCGGGCGGGTATTTTTTTGGGCAGGCTGCGCCACGGCCCATTTTTCGCACACGGAGGCGCCTCGTAAAGTCTCGCGCCATTCCGAGTCCGGCGGACGAAGTTGGCCAGCCCCACCCCCCAAGGCTATAGCCCACCCGTTTTTGTGTCCTTTTTCCGCTGGACGAACTTGGCGCCGCGGCCATCGGGCGGGTATTTTTAGGCACGGCTGTGCCCGCGGCCTATTTTTGGCACACGTAGGCTTCTGGCATAGTCTTGCTCCATTCCGAGTTTGGCGGACGAAGTGGGCCAGCCCCACCCCCCAAGGCTATAGCCCACCCATTTTTGTGGCCTTTTTCCGCTGGACGAACATGGCGCCGCGGCCTTCAGGCGGCTATTTTTGGGCGCGGCTGTACCCGCGGCCTATTTTTGGCACACGAAGGTGCCTCGCAAAGTCTCGCGCCATTCCGAGTCCGGCGGACGAAGTGGGCCAGCCCCACCCCCCAAGGCTATAGCCCACCCGTTTTTGTGGCCTTTTTCCGCTGGACGAACTTGCCGCCGCGGCCTTCGGGCTGGTATTTTTGGGCGCGGCTGTGTCCGTGGCCTGTTTTTGGCACACGGAGGAGCCTCACAAAGTCTCGCTCCATTCCGAGTCCGGCGGACGAAGTTTGCCACCCCATCCCCAAGACTATATCCCACCCATTTTTTGTGGCCTTCTTCCACTGGGACGAACTTGGCGCCGCGGTCTTCGGGCGGGTATTTTTGGGCGCGGCTGTGCCACCGTCCTATTTTTAGAACACTGAGGAGCATAGAAATGTATCGCGCCATTCCGAGTCCGGCGGACGAAGTTGGCCAGCCCCAACCCCCAAGGCTATAGCCCACCTGCTTTTGGGCCTTTTTCCGCTGGACGAACTTGGCGCCGCGGCCTTCGGGCGGGTATTTTTGGGCAGGGCTGCGCCCACGGCCTATTTTTGGCACACGGAGGCGCCTCGTAAAGTTTCGCGCCATTCCGAGTCCGGCGGACGAAGTTGGCCAGCCCCACCCCCCAAGGCTATAGCACAACCGTTTTTGTGGCCTTTTTCCGTTGGACGAACTTGGCGCCGCGGCCTTCGGGCAGGTATTTTTGTGTGCGGCTGTGCCCGCGGCCTATTTTTGGCACACGTAGGTGCCTCGCAAAGTCTCGCTCCATTCCGAGTTTGGCGGACGAAGTGGGCCAGCCCCACCCCCCAAGGCTATAGCCCACCCGTTTTTGTGGCCTTTTTTCGCTGGACGAACTTGGCGCCGCGGCCTTCGGGCTGGTATTTTTGGGCGCGGCTGTGTCCGTGGCCTATTGTTGGCACACGGAGGAGCCTCGCAAAGTCTCGCGCCATTCCGAGTCCGGCGGACAAAGTTGGACAGCCCCATCCCCCAAGACTATAGCCCACCCGTTTTTGTGGCCTTTTTCCGCTGGACGAACTTGGCGCCGCGGCCTTCGGGCGGGTATTTTTGGGCGCGGCTGTGCCTGCGGCCTATTTTTGGCACACTGAGGTGCTTTGAAATGTCTCGCGCCATTCTGAGTCCGGCGGACGAAGTGGGCCAGCCCCATCCCCCAAGGCTATAGCCCACCCGTTTTTGTGGCCTTTTTCCGCTGGACGAACTTGCGCCGCGGCCTTCGGGCGGGTATTTTTGGGCGCGGCTGTGCCCGCGGCCTATTTTTGGCACACGGAGGCGCCTCGTAAAGTCTCGCGACATTCCGAGTCCGGCGGATGAAGTTGGCCAGCCCCACCCCCCAAGGCTATAGCCCACCCGTTTTTGTGGCCTTTTTCCGCTGGACGAACTTGGCGCCGCGGCCTTCGGGCGGGTATTTTTGGTCGCGGCTGTGCCTGCGGCCTATTTTTGGCACACGGAGGCGCCTCGTAATGTCTCGCGCCATTCCGAGTCCGGCGGACGAAGTTGGCCAGCCCCATCCCCCAAGTCTATAGCCCACCCGTTTTTGTGGCCTTTTTCCGCTGGACGAACTTGGCGCCGCGGCCTTCGGGCGGGTATTTTTGGGCGCGGCTGTACCCGTGGCCTATTTTTGGCACACGGAGGAGCCTCGCAAAGTGTCGCGCCATTCCGAGTCCGGCGGACGAAGTTGGCCAGCCCCACCCCCCAAGGCTATAGCCCACCCATTTTTGTGGCCTTTTTCCGCTGGACGAACATGGCGCCGCGGCCTTCGGGCGGGTATTTTTGGGCGCGGATTTGTCCGCGGCCTATTTTTGGCACACGGAGGCGCCTCGCAAAGTCTCACGCCATTCCGAGTCCGGCGGACGAAGTTGGCCAGCCCCACCCCCCAAGGCTATAGCCCACCCGTTTTTTTGGCCTTTTTCCGCTGGACGAACTTGGCGCCGCGGCCTTCGGGCGGGTATTTTTGGGCGCGGCTTTGCCCGCGGCCTATTTTTGGCACACGGAGGCGCCTCGCAAAGTCCCGCGCCATTCCGAGTCGGGCGGACGAAGTTGGCCAGCCCACCCCCCAAGGCTATAGGCCACCCGTTTTTGTGGCCTTTTTCCGCTGGTCGAACTTGGCGCTGCGGCCTTCGGGCGGGTATTTTTGGTCGCGGCTGTGCCCGCGGCCTATTTTTGGCACACGGAGGAGCCTCGCAAAGTGTCGCGCCATTCCGAGTCCGGTGGACGAAGTTGGCCAGCCCCACCCCCCAAGGCTATAGCCCACCCGTTTTTGTGGCCTTTTTCCGCTGGACGAATTTGGCGCCGCGGCCTTCGGGCCGGTTTTTTTGGGTGCGGCTGTGCCCACGGCCTATTTTTAGCACACGGAGGCCGCTCGCATAGTCTCGTCCCATTCCGAGTCCGGCGAACGAAGTTGGCCAGCCCCACTCCCCAAGGTTATAGCCCACACGTTTTTGTGGCCTTTTTCCGCTGGACGAACTTGGCGCCCCGGCCTTCGGGCGGTTATTTTTGGGCGCGGCTGTGCCCGCGGCCTATTTTTGGCACACGGAGACGCCTCGCAAAGTCTCGCGCCATTCCGAGTCCGGTGGACGAAGTCAGCCGGCCCCACCCCCCAAGGCTATAGCCCACCCGTTTTGTGGACTTTTTCCGCTGGACGAACTTGGCGCCGCGGCCTTCGGCCGGGTATTTTTGGGCGCGGCTGTTACCACGGCCTATTTTTGGCACACGGAGGTGCCTCGTAAATTCTCGCGCCATTCCGAGTCCGGCGGACGAAGTTGGCCATCCCCACCCCCCAAGGCTATAGCCCACCCATTTTTGTGGCCTTTTTCCACTGGACGAACTTGGCGCCGCGGCCTTCGAATGGGTATTTTTGGGCGCGGCTGCGCCCGTGGCCTATTTTTGGCACACGGAGGCGCCTCGCAATGTCTCGCGCCATTCCGAGTCCGGCGGACGAAGTCGGCCGGCCCCACCCCCCGAGGCTATAGCCCACCCGTTTTTGTGGCCTTTTTCCGCTGGACGAATGTTGTGAAAATTTTAATGTACTCGCAAGCGCACGAATCTAGAAATAGAGTAGTGGTAACGAGGTCGATCCCACAGGGATTGTTATAAATTGAAAAGTCTAATTTAAATCTAAAATTAATATTAATTCTAACCTAGTTGAGCAAATTGAGTTTTAAGAGAAATTAAACTAATTAAACTAAGAAAACAATTAAAGTAAATGAGAATTTAATGAGATAAAAATTACCAAGGTTTCGGAATCCACCACTATTCAATTAGTAATTATCTAAATATTAATTAATCCCCAATTTTAGAGTGACAACTCGAAATCAATCTATGTCATCTCATGGATATAACAATTAAGCCCAAATAATATTAATCTTATGCAGGTTCTTTTTCTGCTTAATAATATGACATCTAAGCATCCCATGTAAACATATTGAATAACAAAGAGTCAAAGTTTCCTAAGCACTCTATGTAAACAATTTAATGAAAGACATAGAATCAAAGATAATCATGTATAAACTTTATAGATCCAAGCATAGAATTAATCGAATATTAATCCTAACAATCAATAATGCATGATGTAATTGATGAAAAGATTTTATTAACATCCAATTAATCATGTGAAATAAAAACCATAATCATCAAAGAACATATATAGGGAATTAATTAAATAAAAAGAGATAATTATTTCATTGAATAGGGTTTCATCCTTAACCTCAGTATAAGAAAATTAGCTAGACATACTTGAATTGGGAGCAACAAAATAAATAAATTCAGCCATGGGGAAGCCGAATTGCTGCAGATTTTCTTCTCTGTCTTGAATCCTTACGTCTCCAGTTCCCCTCCTCCTCCCGTGGCCCTCTTGCCTTTATATAATGTTACTGACTTGCTTAATCCTTATTGGATTCTAATTGCATTAATTCTTCTCCACCGACTTATAAAGCCCACTCACCAAGGCCTTTTAAAATTATTTCCTTACTAAACTTTGAAAGCAAAGCACACGTTTGACCACAAAAGCAAAAGGCCAATTAATGATTTCTTCTTTTAATGCCCAGCACATGCATTCCAAATTGCCAAATCTTTGCTTTCCAAATGCATGCCCACCGTTCATCTTTTGAAGAGATTGACTTCCAATTTTGGTCTTCTTGACTTCCATTAATTCTTGGTTGCATTTTTGTCTTCCAATTTAATCTTTATTCCTTCTCAATTTGAAGTGTTTTCATGCCCTTTTTATCAACAATCTCCAATTAATTCCCTATTCAATAAAACAATTCAATTAATTAAAAATAACAAATAAATATAACTAGCAATTATATTATTAAGGGTAAAATATGTATATAAATTATGCTCATCAAATACCCCCAAACTTAGATTTTGCTAGTCCTCGAGCAAAACTAAAACAAAAAACAAAAATAAAAATAACAACACAAAAAAGTAAATCCTAATTAAACCACCTGTCGCAGTAATCGCGATTACATTTAGCATATGCAACAAGCCTTTAAACCCCTAGGCGGCCCTAGTGGACGAGTTATAGTCTCGTGAGGGCTTCAGTGATGATACCCACAAACATCATTTTAAATAATAATAATAATAATAATAATAAATTAATTAATTAAATTAAATCAAAAGAACGAAAAACTTTAAATAAACCATGAAAAATAGCCTCAAAGATTGCAAAAATTATATAGCTCAAAGAAAATTTCAAATATTAGCAAAGTTCTAACTTTAATTCAATAGTCAATCTCACCTCTCTTTCGATTCTTGTAGTGTGTGTGTGAAATCAATTCAATCAAATCCATTCCCAAAATCCTCAACATCAACAGCCTTCACCTCAAACAAAGAACAGAGTAGGTCAAACTAATCTTATCATCTTGATCTCCAATTTTTTTTTCTCTCACAGGCTTTTATGTGCATTTTCTTTTGATTTTTTTTTAGCACATGCACTTGATTTTTTTTTCCTTTTTTTTTTTTTTAACCATAGTCAGGAGCTTTCACTCTACCCCTTAAGGTAGCCTTCTTCTCATGGTAGATTATCCTCTACATACTTATGGTACATAGGCCCAAATTACTCAAGGATAGCTTCACTCTTAAGGGTTATAGGTAGCTATTTCTGACTTTGGCACCTGTGTATACTAATTTGTATTGTGGAGATAAGAATCAAGACAAACAGTCATTTACTCTATCTAAAATTCTCAACTCAAAGTCGCTAATCTCAAATTTCAAGTCAAAATCATGAAAGAACTGATATTAGTGCTCATGGTTTAAAGAATCTCAATCAAGAGGAACTAACACAAGAATCAAGTATAAACTAAGACAATATTCAACCCTTTCTAAAAACCATATTCATTGTCAATCAAATTCTTATCATTGGCTTTTCACATAAAAACAAAAAGAGAAAAAAAAACAACACAAATTTTTTTTTTTTTAACAAACAAAGCACACACTATTCCCACCCCCAAATTTATTTGGAACATTGTCCTCAATGCTTCACAAACAAAAGATATGCATGCAAACAAATGAAAGAAAAAAAAATTAATAATAATAAAAACATAAATAATAAAAAGAAAGTTGGAGAGAACACACCTGGATGGGCTGGGAAAGCTTAAAAGAAAATGCCAAATGAAAAGAAAACATTAGAAAAGAAAAATACTAGAAAAGAAAAACAAACAAAGAAAAGAAAACCTACTATTAAAATAAAACAAGAGTGCAAAGATGGACTTAATTAATCCTGATAAACAGGATCATCTAAAAGTATCTCCTCAACTTCTGGTGTTCGTAACTCTAAAAATGGTTTTAATCTTTGACCATTGACCTTAAATAAATCACCATTTTTAGAATTTTCAATCTCAATTGCTCCATAAGGGAAGACAAGATTGAACTACAAAAGGACCAGACCATCGAGAACGTAACTTACCTGGAAAGAGATGCAATCGGGAATTATATAAAAGTACTTTCTGACCTGGTGTAAAGGACTTTCTCAAAATGTGCTTGTCATGAAAGACTTTCATACGTTGCTTGTAAATCTTGGCATTATCATATGCATCATTCCTGATCTCTTCAAGTTCTGCTAGTTGTAATCTTCTCTTGGAACCAGCCTGCTGCATGTCAAAATTGAATTTCTTGATAGCCCAATATGCACGATGCTCCAACTCTACTGGCAGATGACATGCTTTTCCATATACAAGTCTATAAGGCGACATCCCAATTGGTGTTTTAAAAGCAGTCCTATATGCCCACAATGCATCATCAAGTCTCAAAGACCAATCCTTTCTATCTGGCCTAACTGTTTTCTCTAGAATCTGCTTGATCTCTCTATTAGAAATCTCTACTTGGCCACTGGTTTGAGGATGGTATGGGGTGGCAACCTTATGTGTAATGGAATATTTGTTCAAAAGAGTTTTGAAAGGTTTATTGCAAAAATGGGTACCACCATCACTAATGATTGTTCTAGGGAAACCAAAACGAGACAGAATATTACTCTTCAAGAATTTCACTACAACCCTATGATCATTGGTTTTGCATGGAGTAGCTTCAACCCACTTCGACACATAGTCTACTGCAACCAATATGTACTGATAACCAAAAGATGGAGGGAAAGGTCCCATGAAATCAATACCCCATACATCGAAGATCTCAACCACAAGAATAGGATTGAGTGGCATCATGTTCCTCTTTGAAATGCTACCCATACGTTGGCACCTATCACACAAAGAACAGAAAACGTAAGCGTCATGAAAAAGAGTAGGCCAATAAAAACCACATTGTAAAATTTTTGTTGCTGTCTTTTTAGCACTAAAGTGGCCTCCACAAGCTTGTTCATGGCAAAATGAGATAACACTTTGAATTTCATTATCGGGAACACATCGCCTAATAATCTGATCAGCACAATATTTAAATAAATAGGGATCATCCCAAAAGAAGTCTTTCACTTTAGATAAGAACTTTGTTCTATCTTGCTTAGCCCAGTGCTCTGGGATTTGACCTATAGCAAGGTAATTAACTATATCAGCAAACCATGGTACAACATTTACACTCATAAGTTGCTCATCTGGGAAAGACTCATTCAAAGGTAAAGATTCTGGAATAAATTTAAGATCAAGGCGAGATAAATGATCCGCCACAACATTTTCAGAACTTTTTTTTATCTCTAAATTCAATGTCAAATTCTTGTAAAAGCAACACCCAACGAATCAATCTTGCCTTGGCATCTTTCTTAGTAAACAAATATTTTAAAGCAGCATGATCAGTAAAAATAATCACTTTACAACCTATAAGATAAGATCTGAATTTATCAAGTGCAAATACCACAGCTAGCATTTCTTTTTCTGTAGTTGAATAGTTCAACTGTGCATCATTGAGTGTCATACTAGCATAATAAATCACATAAGGCACACGATCTAATCTTTGTCCTAAAACTGCGCCTCCTACAAGATAATCGAGATGCATCACACATAATTTCAAAAGGCAAATCCCAATTAGGTGGCTGAATGATAGGTGAAGAAGTCAACAATTTCTTAAGCTTTGCAAAAGCATCAAGACAAGATTCATCAAAGATAAAAGGTGCATCCTTAACAAGTAAATTGCATAAAGGTCTAGAAATTTTACTAAAATCTTTAATGAATCTTCTATAAAAACCAAGATGTCCAAGGAAAGATCTTACTTCTTTTACGGATTTGGGATATGGAAGATTAGAAATTAAATCCACCTTAGCTTTGTCGACTTCTATACCTTTGCTGGAAATTATATGACCAAGAACAATACCTTGTTTTACCATGAAGTGACACTTTTCCCAATTTAGAACCAAGTTCTTTTCTTTACATCTCTCGCAAAACTAATGTTTAGGTCTTTGTAAACATTCATCAAAAGAATCTCCATAAACAGAAAAATCATCCATGAATACTTCAAGAAATCTCTCAACCATATCAGAAAAAATACTAAGCATGCATCTTTGAAAGGTAGCAGGTGCATTGCATAAACCAAATGGCATTCTCCTATATGCAAAAGTTCCAAAGGGACAAGTAAAAGTAGTTTTCTCCTGGTCCTCTGAGCTATAGGGATCTGATTATAACCTGAATATCCATCTAGAAAACAATAAAAATCATGACCTGCAAGTCTATCAAGCATTTGATCAATAAATGGAAGAGGAAAATGATCTTTTCTTGTGAATGAATTCAATTTTCTATAATCAATGCAAACACGCCAACCTGTAGTTACTCTAGTGGGAATTAATTCATTATTAGCATTAGTAACTACCGTAATACTGCATTTCTTAGGAACAACTTGCACAGGGCTAACCCAAGAGCTATCTGAAATAGGATAAATAATTCCTGCATCTAATAATTTGATTACTTCAGCTCTTACCACTTCTTTCATGTTAGGATTTAGCCTACGTTGCATTTCCCTAATAGGTTTAGCATTTTCTTCAAGATGAATACGATGCATGCAATCTACTGGATTAATACCTTTAATATCAGCGATGGTCCATCCTATTGCCTCCTTATGTTTTTTTAGAATACCTAACAACTTACCTTTTTGCTCAAGATCGAGGGAAGAAGAAATAATAACAGGTAGAGTGTCAGATTCTCCCAAGAATGCATATTCCAGAGTGTCGGGCAATGCTTTGAGTTCCAATTTTGGTGGTGCCTCTGCAGATGGGCCAATTTTCTTTTCGTAACGAGGCGAGTTCGACTTTGTCTTCCATTTAGTTGTGTCCGTAATTGGAGGTGCATCAAGTAAAGTTACCGACTTCTGCAATTGCACTGTCATCATTAAAAGATAAATCAGAATGAGTTAGACATGCCTCTAATGGATCATCAGTATGGTTAGAAATAAATGAATCTTTTACTAATTCCTCTATCATATTTGCTTCAACAAATTCATCTTCTTCTTGTGGCTGCTTGGTAACATTAAAAATATTCAGTTTCATGGTCATATTACCAAAAGATAGCTGCATGTTTCCATTTCTGCAATTAATAAGAGCATCAGCTGTAGCTAAGAAAGGACGACCTAGAATAACTGGAGTGTGTTTCTTAGGATCATGTACATGCTGAGTATCAATAACGATAAAATCAACAGGATAATAAAATTTATCGATCTGTATCAACACATCCTCTATAATACCACGAGGTATTTTCATTGATCTATCAGCAAGTTGCAAAATAATAGGAGTTGATTTTAACTCACCTAGTCCAAGCTGCATGTAAACAGAATAAGGCAAGAGATTAACACTAGCACCCAAATCCAATAATGCTTTATCAAAACATTGGTTCCCTATAACACATGAGATAGTAGGAGAACCAGGATCCTTAAATTTTGGTGGCATTTTACATTGAAGTAAATTGCTAGTTTGTTCAGTTAAAAATGCCTTTTTAGTGACATGTAAATTTCTCTTTGGGAAATTATCATTCGTATACCCTATATTTGCTCTGTTATCAAAAATACTACAACACTTTGAAGGTGTATCAATCGTCCACCCTTAGTTGACAAAATGTATCAGCCGACCACCAAACCGTTAGTTTCCGTTTGAAAGTTAACGGAATTACAGTGAATTGACGATTTTACCCTTAAAAATTATCACTTGTATACCCTTAAATTCTCTTTTTATCACTTGTATACCCTTAAATTATCACTTGTATCATATGAAAAGACCAAATTACCCTTCTGACGTCATCATACTTAAACGACAATTAACAGTTTGGTGGTCAGCTGATACATTTTGTCAACTTAGGTGTGACGATTGATACACCTTCAAAGTGTTGTAGTATTTTTGATAACAGAGCAAAAATATAGGGTATACGAAAGATAATTTCCCTTTCTCTTTTTAGTACATAAATCTTTCAAAAACTTGGCATAGGAAGGAACTTGCTTAATAGCATTGAGTAAAGGGATGTTTATACTTACCTGCTTAAAGATTTCCATAATCTCACCTGTTGAAGTCCCTTTCTTTGCCTTTGTTAACCTTTGAGGAAAAGGAGCCTTGGGAATGTAAGCTGGCGGGCCACTCTCTTCAGGATCATTTGGTGATGAGTCTTGTGATGGAACTGGATTTGACGAAGTAGGCTCATATGTTTTTCTTGTTTGAACCTCCACCTTGTTGTCAAATAACTTTCCTCTTCTCAAGGTCATAACAGATTTTGCTTCTTCATGCTGATGGCTTGAACTCGATCCAACTTCGTGCACTCCTTTGGGATTAGGAATTGGTTGACTTGGAAATTTTCCTTTTTCTCTCTCAGCTACAGTAGTTGCTAATTGACCCAATTGATGTTCAAGCTTTAGAATAGCTTGAGTGTTTGACTGAAAAGCTTGTTGGGTTGACTGAATGAAACTTTGAAGTGTATCCTCTAAAGAAGGCTTTCTTTGTTGGGGTGCAACAAATTGAGACATAGGTTGTTGGGCAGGAGGATGTACTTGGTTAGGAGGGACAAATTGTTGATTGGGCATGTTCAACTGTTGTCCTCCTTGGTTTGACAAAGGTTGATTTTGTTTCCAAGAAAAATTAGGGTGATTCCTCCAATTAGGATTATATGTGGGTGAATATGGATTATTGGGGGTTTTCTCATATGATTGTAAGGCATGTACCTGCTCAGAATAAGCCTCTTGATAGGCTGGTAATGATGGACAATTTTGTGCTGTATGAGACAAGTTAGAACAAAGAGCACAAACCTCATTAGCTACACTAGGATGATTATTCATTGATTGGTTCAGAGCTAAGGCATCTACTTTCCTAGAAAGTGTAGCTAGAGTGGATTTCACATCAAAATCATCCTTAACTTCATATAACCCCTTTCTAGAAACTTGAGATGATTTTTCTCTTTGATTTGAAAAATCCCACTGTTGAGAATTCTCAGAAAGTGAATTAAAGAAATCCCATGCAGCCCCTTCATGTAAGTTCAAAAATCTCCCACCATTCATAGACTCTACCATATGACGATTTGACATGGTTAAACCGTTATAAAAGCATTGTATAAGTCTCCATTTTTCAAAACCATGGTGGGGACACTTGAGGAGTAAATCATTGAATCTTTCCCAACACTCGTAAAATTGCTCACCCTCTCTTTGATAAAAATCACTTATCTCTCTCCTAAGGGCATTTGTTTTAGACATAGGGAAAAACTTGGTGAGAAACTTATTACTCAATTCATCCCATGTACTAATAGATCCAGCAGGAAGTGAATTCAACCAAGCTTTTGCTTTGTCTTTTAATGAGAAAGGGAACATACGAAGCTTAATTGACTCATCATTAAAATTTTGAAAACGGAATGTAGAGCATATGTCAAGAAATTCCTTAATGTGCAAATATGGATCCTCTCTCTCTAACCCATGGAAAGATGGTAAAAGTTGAATGACAGAGGGCTTAAGTTCAAAGTGTGTTGCTGTAGTTTGTGGCAACACAATACAAGATGGTTGGTTGGCTGCAAGTGGTGAAAAGTATTCTCTAAGGGTTTTCTCTGCTTGCACTGGTGGAAGTATTGGCAATAATCTATTTGGGTCATCCATCACTTCTAAAGAACTAGCTTGACTACTATCAATTTTTGACTCTCTTTTAACCAAACGATTTGTTGAATCACGTTCCCAAACACTCATAAACTAACCAGACAAGGAAAGAAAATAAAAGAAAATAAATAAAATAAACCAACAATAATGAGAATAAACGAAATTAAACAACTAAAGAATGAATTCAAAATAAAATAAAATAAAAATAAAAATCGAATAAATAAAATAAAAGACAACCTAAATTATAACTAGTGGAAAAATCAAATTAACCTAGATTAAACTTGACTTTCTAGCACAATCCCCGGCAACGGCGCCAAAAACTTGTTGTGAAAATTTTAATGTACTCGCAAGCGCACGAATCTAGAAATAGAGTAGTGGTAACGAGGTCGATCCCACAGGGATTGTTATAAATTGAAAAGTCTAATTTAAATCTAAAATTAATATTAATTCTAACCTAGTTGAGCAAATTGAGTTTTAAGAGAAATTAAACTAATTAAACTAAGAAAACAATTAAAGTAAATGAGAATTTAATGAGATAAAAATTACCAAGGTTTCGGAATCCACCACTATTCAATTAGTAATTATCTAAATATTAATTAATCCCCAATTTTAGAGTGACAACTCGAAATCAATCTATGTCATCTCATGGATATAACAATTAAGCCCAAATAATATTAATCTTATGCAGGTTCTTTTTCTGCTTAATAATATGACATCTAAGCATCCCATGTAAACATATTGAATAACAAAGAGTCAAAGTTTCCTAAGCACTCTATGTAAACAATTTAATGAAAGACATAGAATCAAAGATAATCATGTATAAACTTTATAGATCCAAGCATAGAATTAATCGAATATTAATCCTAACAATCAATAATGCATGACAGAATTGATGAAAAGATTTTATTAACATCCAATTAATCATGTGAAATAAAAACCATAATCATCAAAGAACATATATAGGGAATTAATTAAATAAAAAGAGATAATTATTTCATTGAATAGGGTTTCATCCTTTACCAAAGTATTAGAAAATTAGCTAGACATACTTGAATTGCGAGCAACAAAATAAAAAAATACAGCCATGGGAAGCCGAATTGCTGCAGATTTTCTTCTCTCTGTCTTGAATCCTTACGCCTCCAGTTCCTCCTCCTCCCCCGTGGCCCTCTTGCCTTTATATAATGTTACCTGACTTGCTTAATCCTTATTGGATTCTAATTGCATTAATTCTTCTCCACCGACTTATAAAGCCCACTCACCAAGGCCTTTTAAAATTATTTCCTTACTAAACTTTGAAAGCAAAGCACACGTTTGACCACAAAAGCAAAAGGCCAATTAATGATTTCTTCTTTTAATGCCCAGCACATGCATTCCAAATTGCCAAATCTTTGCTTTCCAAATGCATGCCCACCGTTCATCTTTTGAAGAGATTGACTTCCAATTTTGGTCTTCTTGACTTCCATTAATTCTTGGTTGCATTTTTGTCTTCCAATTTAATCTTTATTCCTTCTCAATTTGAAGTATTTTCATGCCCTTTTTATCAACAATCTCCAATTAATTCCCTATTCAATAAAACAATTCAATTAATTAAAAATAACAAATAAATATAACTAGCAATTATATTATTAAGGGTAAAATATGTATATAAATTATGCTCATCAAATACCCCCAAACTTAGATTTTGCTAGTCCTCGAGCAAAACTAAAACAAAAAACAAAAATAAAAATAACAACACAAAAAGTAAATCCTAATTAAACCACTGTCGCAGGTAATCGCGATTGCATTTAGCGTATGCAACAAGCCTTTAAACCCCTAGGCGGCCCTAGTGGACGAGTTATAGTCTCGTGAGGGCTTCAGTGATGATACCCACAAACATCATTTTTAAAAAATAATAATAATAATAATAATAAATTAATTAATTAAATTAAATCAAAATAACGAAAAACTTTAAATAAACCATGAAAAATAGCCTCAAAGATTGCAAAAATTATATAGCTCAAAGAAAATTTCAAATATTAGCAAAGTTCTAACTTTAATTCAATAGTCAATCTCACCTCTCTTTCGATTCTTGTAGTGTGTGTGTGAAATCAATTCAATCAAATCCATTCCCAAAATCCTCAACATCAACAGCCTTCACCTCAAACAAAGAACAGAGTAGGTCAAACTAATCTTATCATCTTGATCTCCAATTTTTTTTTCTCTCACAGGCTTTTATGTGCATTTTCTTTTGATTTTTTTTTTTAGCACATGCACTTGATTTTTTTTTTCCTTTTTTTTTTTTTTAACCATAGTCAGGAGCTTTCACTCTACCCCTTAAGGTAGCCTTCTTCTCATGGTAGATTATCCTCTACATACTTATGGTACATAGGCCCAAATTACTCAAGGATAGCTTCACTCTTAAGGGTTATAGGTAGCTATTTCTGACTTTGGCACCTGTGTATACTATTTTGTATTGTGGAGATAAGAATCAAGACAAACAGTCATTTACTCTATCTAAAATTCTCAACTCAGGCTGCGTCAATCTCAAATTTCAAGTCAAAATCATGAAAGAACTGATATTAGTGCTCATGGTTTAAAGAATCTCAATCAAGAGGAACTAACACAAGAATCAAGTATAAACTAAGACAATATTCAACCCTTTCTAAAAACCATATTCATTGTCAATCAAATTCTTATCATTGGCTTTTCACATAAAAACAAAAAGAGAAAAAAAAACAACACAAATTTTTTTTTTTTTAACAAACAAAGCACACACTATTCCCACCCCCAAATTTATTTGGAACATTGTCCTCAATGCTTCACAAACAAAAGATATGCATGCAAACAAATGAGAAGAAAAATAATAATAATAATAAAAACATAAATAATAAAAAGAAAGTTGGAGAGAACACACCTGGATGGGCTGGGAAAGCTTAAAAGAAAATGCCAAATGAAAAGAAAACATTAGAAAAGAAAAATACTAGAAAAGAAAAACAAACAAAGAAAAGAAAACCTACTATTAAAATAAAACAAGAGTGCAAAGATGGACTTAATTAATCCTGATAAACAGGATCATCTAAAAGTATCTCCTCAACTTCTGGTGTTCGTAACTCTAAAAATGGTTTTAATCTTTGACCATTGACCTTAAATAAATCACCATTTTTAGAATTTTCAATCTCAATTGCTCCATAAGGGAAGACAGTACGAACTACAAAAGGACCAGACCATCGAGAACGTAACTTACCTGGAAAGAGATGCAATCGGGAATTATATAAAAGTACTTTCTGACCTGGTGTAAAGGACTTTCTCAAAATGTGCTTGTCATGAAAGACTTTCATACGTTGCTTGTAAATCTTGGCATTATCATATGCATCATTCCTGATCTCTTCAAGTTCTGCTAGTTGTAATCTTCTCTTGGAACCAGCCTGCTGCATGTCAAAATTGAATTTCTTGATAGCCCAATATGCACGATGCTCCAACTCTACTGGCAGATGACATGCTTTTCCATATACAAGTCTATAAGGCGACATCCCAATTGGTGTTTTAAAAGCAGTCCTATATGCCCACAATGCATCATCAAGTCTCAAAGACCAATCCTTTCTATCTGGCCTAACTGTTTTCTCTAGAATCTGCTTGATCTCTCTATTAGAAATCTCTACTTGGCCACTGGTTTGAGGATGGTATGGGGTGGCAACCTTATGTGTAATGGAATATTTGTTCAAAAGAGTTTTGAAAGGTTTATTGCAAAAATGGGTACCACCATCACTAATGATTGTTCTAGGGAAACCAAAACGAGACAGAATATTACTCTTCAAGAATTTCACTACAACCCTATGATCATTGGTTTTGCATGGAGTAGCTTCAACCCACTTCGACACATAGTCTATCGCAACCAATATGTGCGATAACTAAAAGATGAGAGGAAAGGTCCCATGAAATCAATACCCCATACATCAAGATCTCAACCACAAGAATAGGATTGAGTGGCATCATGTTCCTCTTTGAAATGCTACCCATACGTTGGCACCTATCACACAAAGAACAGAAAACGTAAGCGTCATGAAAAAGAGTAGGCCAATAAAAACCACATTGTAAAATTTTTTTCTTTGTCTTTTTAGCACTAAAGTGGCCTCCACAAGCTTGTTCATGGCAAAATGAGATAACACTTTGAATTTCATTATCGGGAACACATCGCCTAATAATCTGATCAGCACAATATTTAAATAAATAGGGATCATCCCAAAAGAAGTCTTTCACTTTAGATAAGAACTTTGTTCTATCTTGCTTAGCCCAGTGCTCTGGGATTTGACCTATAGCAAGGTAATTAACTATATCAGCAAACCATGGTACAACATTTACACTCATAAGTTGCTCATCTGGGAAAGACTCATTCAAAGGTAAAGATTCTGGAATAAATTTAAGATCAAGGCGAGATAAATGATCCGCCACAACATTTTCAGAACCTTTTTTATCTCTAAATTCAATGTCAAATTCTTGTAAAAGCAACACCCAACGAATCAATCTTGCCTTGGCATCTTTCTTAGTAAACAAATATTTTAAAGCAGCATGATCAGTAAAAATAATCACTTTACAACCTATAAGATAAGATCTGAATTTATCAAGTGCAAATACCACAGCTAGCATTTCTTTTTCTGTAGTTGAATAGTTCAACTGTGCATCATTGAGTGTCATACTAGCATAATAAATCACATAAGGCACACGATCTAATCTTTGTCCTAAAACTGCTCCTACAGCATAATCAGATGCATCACACATAATTTCAAAAGGCAAATCCCAATTAGGTGGCTGAATGATAGGTGAAGAAGTCAACAATTTCTTAAGCTTTGCAAAAGCATCAAGACAAGATTCATCAAAGATAAAAGGTGCATCCTTAACAAGTAAATTGCATAAAGGTCTAGAAATTTTACTAAAATCTTTAATGAATCTTCTATAAAAACCAGCATGTCCAAGGAAAGATCTTACTTCTTTTACGGATTTGGGATATGGAAGATTAGAAATTAAATCCACCTTAGCTTTGTCGACTTCTATACCTTTGCTGGAAATTATATGACCAAGAACAATACCTTGTTTTACCATGAAGTGACACTTTTCCCAATTTAGAACCAAGTTCTTTTCTTTACATCTCTGCAAAACTAATGTTAGGTGCTGTAAACATTCATCAAAAGAATCTCCATAAACAGAAAAATCATCCATGAATACTTCAAGAAATCTCTCAACCATATCAGAAAAAATACTAAGCATGCATCTTTGAAAGGTAGCAGGTGCATTGCATAAACCAAATGGCATTCTCCTATATGCAAAAGTTCCAAAGGGACAAGTAAAAGTAGTTTTCTCCTGGTCCTCTGGAGCTATAGGGATCTGATTATAACCTGAATATCCATCTAGAAAACAATAAAAATCATGACCTGCAAGTCTATCAAGCATTTGATCAATAAATGGAAGAGGAAAATGATCTTTTCTTGTGAATGAATTCAATTTTCTATAATCAATGCAAACACGCCAACCTTGTAGTTACTCTAGTGGGAATTAATTCATTATTAGCATTAGTAACTCACTGTAACACCGTGATTTCTTAGAACAACTTGCACTGTGGCTAACCCAAGAGCTATCTGAAATAGGATAAATAATTCCTGCATCTAATAATTTGATTACTTCAGCTCTTACCACTTCTTTCATGTTAGGATTTAGCCTACGTTGCATTTCCCTAATAGGTTTAGCATTTTCTTCAAGATGAATACGATGCATGCAATCTACTGGATTAATACCTTTAATATCAGCGATGGTCCATCCTATTGCCTCCTTATGTTTTTTTAGAATACCTAACAACTTACCTTTTTGCTCAAGATCGAGGGAAGAAGAAATAATAACAGGTAGAGTGTCAGATTCTCCCAAGAATGCATATTCCAGAGTGTCGGGCAATGCTTTGAGTTCCAATTTTGGTGGTGCCTCTGCAGATGGGCCAATTTTCTTTTCAGAATGAGGCAGTAGTTCTGACTTTGTCTTCCATTTAGTTGTGTCCGTAATTGGAGGTGCATCAAGTAAAGCGCTGACTTCTGCAATTGCACTGTCATCATTAAAAGATAAATCAGAATGAGTTAGACATGCCTCTAATGGATCATCAGTATGGTTAGAAATGAATGAATCTTCTACTAATTCCTCTATCATATTTGCTTCAACAAATTCATCTTCTTCTTGTGGCTGCTTGGTAACATTAAAAATATTCAATTCCATGGTCATATTACCAAAAGATAGCTGCATATTTCCATTCCTGCAATTAATAAGAGCATCAGCTGTAGCTAAGAAAGGACGACCTAGAATAACTGGAGTGTGTTTCTTAGGATCATGTACATGCTGAGTATCAATAACGATAAAATCAACAGGATAATAAAATTTGTCAATCTGTATCAACACATCCTCTATAATACCACGAGGTATTTTCATTGATCTATCAGCAAGTTGCAAAATAATAGGAGTTGATTTTAACTCACCTAGTCCAAGTTGCATGTAAACAGAATAAGGCAAGAGATTAACACTAGCACCCAAATCCAATAATGCTTTATCAAAACATTGGTTCCCTATAACACATGAGATAGTAGGAGAACCAGGATCCTTAAATTTTGGTGGCATTTTACATTGAAGTAAATTGCTAGTTTGTTCAGTTAAAAATGCCTTTTTAGTGACATGTAAATTTCTCTTTGGGAAATTATCATTCGTATACCCTATATTTGCTCTGTTATCAAAAATACTACAACACTTTGAAGGTGTATCAATCGTCCACCCTTAGTTGACAAAATGTATCAGCCGACCACCAAACCGTTAGTTTCCGTTTGAAAGTTAACGGAATTACAGTGAATTGACGATTTTACCCTTAAAAATTATCACTTGTATACCCTTAAATTCTCTTTTTATCACTTGTATACCCTTAAATTATCACTTGTATCATATGAAAAGACCAAATTACCCTTCTGACGTCATCATACTTAAACGACAATTAACAGTTTGGTGGTCAGCTGATACATTTTGTCAACTTAGGGTGGACGATTGATACACCTTCAAAGTGTTGTAGTATTTTTGATAACAGAGCAAATATAGGGTATACGAAAGATAATTTCCCTTTCTCTTTTTAGTACATAAATCTTTCAAAAACTTGGCATAGGAAGGAACTTGCTTAATAGCATTGAGTAAAGGGATGTTTATACTTACCTGCTTAAAGATTTCCATAATCTCACCTGTTGAAGTCCCTTTCTTTGCCTTTGTTAACCTTTGAGGAAAAGGAGCCTTGGGAATGTAAGCTGGCGGGCCACTCTCTTCAGGATCATTTGGTGATGAGTCTTGTGATGGAACTGGATTTGACGAAGTAGGCTCATATGTTTTTCTTGTTTGAACCTCCACCTTGTTGTCAAATAACTTTCCTCTTCTCAAGGTCATAACAGATTTTGCTTCTTCATGCTGATGGCTTGAACTCGATCCAACTTCGTGCACTCCTTTGGGATTAGGAATTGGTTGACTTGGAAATTTTCCTTTTTCTCTCTCCGCCTATGAGTAGTTGCTAATTGACCTAATTGATGTTCAAGCTTTAGAATAGCTTGAGTGTTTGGTTGAAAAGCTTGTTGGGTTGATGAATGAAACTTTGAAGTGTATCCTCTAAAGAAGGCTTTCTTTGTTGGGGTGCAACAAATTGAGACATAGGTTGTTGGGCGGGAGGATGTACTTGGTTAGGAGGGACAAATTGTTGATTGGGCATGTTCAACTCGTTGTCCTCCTTGGTTTGACAAAGGTTGATTTTGTTTCCAAGAAAAATTAGGGTGATTCCTCCAATTAGGATTATATGTGGGTGAATATGGATTATTGGGGGTTTCTCATATGATTGTAAGGCATGTACTGCTTTCGAGAATAAGCCTCTTGATAGTCGTGGTAATGATGGACAATTTTTGTCAGATGAGACAAGTTAGAACAAAGAGCACAAACCTCATTAGCTACACTAGGATGATTATTCATTGATTGGTTTGAGCTAAGGCATCTACTTTCCTAGAAAGTGTAGCTAGAGTGGATTTCACATCAAAATCATCCTTAACTTCATATAACCCTTTCTAGAAACTTGAGATGATTTTTCTTTGATTTGAAAAATCCCACCGTTGAGAATTCTCGTAAAGTGAATTAAAGAAATCCCATGCAGCCCCTTCATGTAAGTTCAAAATCTCCCACCATTCATAGACTCTACCATATGACGATTTGACATGGTTAAACCGTTATAAAGCATTGTATAAGTCTCCATTTTTCAAAACCATGGTGGGGACACTTGAGGAGTAAATCATTGAATCTTTCCCAACACTCGTAAAATTGCTCACCCTCTCTTTGATAAAAATCACTTATCTCTCTCCTAAGGGCATTTGTTTTAGACATAGGGAAAACTTGGTGAGAAACTTATTACTCAATTCATCCCATGTACTAATAGATCCAGCAGGAAGTGAATTCAACCAAGCTTTTGCTTTGTCTTTTAATGAGAAAGGGAACATACGAAGCTTAATTGACTCATCATTAAAATTTTGAAAACGGAATGTAGAGCATATGTCAAGAAATTCCTTAATGTGCAAATATGGATCTCTCTCTCTAACCCATGGAAAGATGGTAAAAGTTGAATGACAGAGGGCTTAAGTTCAAAGTGTGTTGTTGTAGTTTGTGGCAACACAATACAAGATGGTTGGTTGGCTGCAAGTGGTGAAAAGTATTCTCTAAGGGTTTTCTCTGCTTGCACTGGTGGAAGTATTGGCAATAATCTATTTGGGTCATCCATCACTTCTAAAGAACTAGCTTGACTACTATCAATTTTGACTCTCTTTTAACCAAACGATTTGTTGAATCACGTTCCCAAACACTCATAAACTAACCAGACAAGGAAAGAAAATAAAAGAAAATAAATAAAATAAACCAACAATAATGAGAATAAACGAAATTAAACAACTAAAGAATGAATTCAAAATAAAATAAAATAAAAATAAAAATCGAATAAATAAAATAAAAGACAACCTAAATTATAACTAGTGGAAAAATCAAATTAACCTAGATTAAAATTTACTTTCTATCACAATCCCCGGCAACGGCGCCAAAAACTTGTTGTGAAAATTTTAATGTACTCGCAAGCGCACGAATCTAGAAATAGAGTAGTGGTAACGAGGTCGATCCCCACAGGATTGTTATAAATTGATATTTATAATTTAAATCTAAAATTTATTTTTTTTCTAACCTAGTTTATCAAATTGATTTTTAAGATAAATTAAACTAATTAAACTAAGAAAACAATTAAAGTAAATGAGAATTTAATGAGATAAAATTACCAAGGTTTGGAATCCACCACTATTCAATTAGTAATTATCTAAATATTAATTAATCCCCAATTTTAGAGTGACAACTCGAAATCAATCTATGTCATCTCATGGATATAACAATTAAGCCCAAATAATATTAATCTTATGCAGGTTCTTTTTCTGCTTAATAATATGACATCTAAGCATCCCATGTAAACATATTGAATAACAAAGAGTCAAAGTTTCCTAAGCACTCTATGTAAACAATTTAATGAAAGACATAGAATCAAAGATAATCATGTATAAACTTTATAGATCCAAGCATAGAATTAATCGAATATTAATCCTAACAATCAATAATGCATGACAGAATTGATGAAAAGATTTTATTAACATCCAATTAATCATGTGAAATAAAAACCATAATCATCAAAGAACATATATAGGGAATTAATTAAATAAAAAGAGATAATTATTTCATTGAATAGGGTTTCATCCTTAACCTCAGTATAAGAAAATTAGCTAGACATACTTGAATTGGGAGCAACAAAATAAATAAATTCAGCCATGGGGAAGCCGAATTGCTGCAGATTTTCTTCTCTGTCTTGAATCCTTGCGTCTCCAGTTCTCCTCCTCCTCCCGTGGCCCTCTTGCCTTTATATAATGTTACTGACTTGCTTAATCCTTATTGGATTCTAATTGCATTAATTCTTCTCCACCGACTTATAAAGCCCACTCACCAAGGCCTTTTAAAATTATTTCCTTACTAAACTTTGAAAGCAAAGCACACGTTTGACCACAAAAGCAAAAGGCCAATTAATGATTTCTTCTTTTAATGCCCAGCACATGCATTCCAAATTGCCAAATCTTTGCTTTCCAAATGCATGCCCACCGTTCATCTTTTGAAGAGATTGACTTCAATTTTGGTCTTCTTGACTTCCATTAATTCTTGGTTGCATTTTTGTCTTCCAATTTAATCTTTATTCCTTCTCAATTTGAAGTGTTTTCATGCCCTTTTTATCAACAATCTCCAATTAATTCCCTATTCAATAAAACAATTCAATTAATTAAAAATAACAAATAAATATAACTAGCAATTATATTATTAAGGGTAAAATATGTATATAAATTATGCTCATCAAATACCCCCAAACTTAGATTTTGCTAGTCCTCGAGCAAAACTAAAACAAAAAACAAAAATAAAAATAACAACACAAAAAGTAAATCCTAATTAAACCACTGTCGCAGGTAATCGCGATTGCATTTAGCGTATGCAACAAGCCTTTAAACCCCTAGGCGGCCCTAGTGGACGAGTTATAGTCTCGTGAGGGCTTCAGTGATGATACCCACAAACATCATTTTTAAAAAATAATAATAATAATAATAATAAATTAATTAATTAAATTAAATCAAAATAACGAAAAACTTTAAATAAACCATGAAAAATAGCCTCAAAGATTGCAAAAATTATATAGCTCAAAGAAAATTTCAAATATTAGCAAAGTTCTAACTTTAATTCAATAGTCAATCTCACCTCTCTTTCGATTCTTGTAGTGTGTGTGTGAAATCAATTCAATCAAATCCATTCCCAAAATCCTCAACATCAACAGCCTTCACCTCAAACAAAGAACAGAGTAGGTCAAACTAATCTTATCATCTTGATCTCCAATTTTTTTTCTCTCACAGGCTTTTATGTGCATTTTCTTTTGATTTTTTTTTTTAGCACATGCACTTGATTTTTTTTTCCTTTTTTTTTTTTTTTTAACCATAGTCAGGAGCTTTCACTCTACCCCTTAAGGTAGCCTTCTTCTCATGGTAGATTATCCTCTACATACTTATGGTACATAGGCCCAAATTACTCAAGGATAGCTTCACTCTTAAGGGTTATAGGTAGCTATTTCTGACTTTGGCACCTGTGTATACTATTTTGTATTGTGGAGATAAGAATCAAGACAAACAGTCATTTACTCTATCTAAAATTCTCAACTCAGGCTGCGTCAATCTCAAATTTCAAGTCAAAATCATGAAAGAACTGATATTAGTGCTCATGGTTTAAAGAATCTCAATCAAGAGGAACTAACACAAGAATCAAGTATAAACTAAGACAATATTCAACCCTTTCTAAAAACCATATTCATTGTCAATCAAATTCTTATCATTGGCTTTTCACATAAAAACAAAAAGAGAAAAAAAAACAACACAAATTTTTTTTTTTTTTTGGTTTTTTTTTTTAACAAACAAAGCACACACTATTCCCACCCCCAAATTTATTTGGAACATTGTCCTCAATGCTTCACAAACAAAAGATATGCATGCAAACAAATGAAAGAAAAAAAAATTAATAATAATAAAAACATAAATAATAAAAAGAAAGTTGGAGAGAACACACCTGGATGGGCTGGGAAAGCTTAAAAGAAAATGCCAAATGAAAAGAAAACATTAGAAAAGAAAAATACTAGAAAAGAAAAACAAACAAAGAAAAGAAAACCTACTATTAAAATAAAACAAGAGTGCAAAGATGGACTTAATTAATCCTGATAAACAGGATCATCTAAAAGTATCTCCTCAACTTCTGGTGTTCGTAACTCTAAAAATGGTTTTAATCTTTGACCATTGACCTTAAATAAATCACCATTTTTAGAATTTTCAATCTCAATTGCTCCATAAGGGAAGACAGTACGAACTACAAAAGGACGAACTTGGCTCCGCGGCCTTCGGGCGGGTATTTTTGGGCGCGGCTGTGCCCGCTGCCTATTTTTGGCACACGGAGGCACCTCGCAAAGTCTCGCGCCATTCCGAGTCCGGCGGACGAAGTTGGCCAGCCCCACCCCCCAAGGCTATAGCCCACCCGTTTTTTTGGCCTTTTTCCGCTGGACGAACTTGGCGCCCCGGCCTTCGGGCGGTTATTTTTGGGCGCGGCTGTGCCCGGGGTCTATTTTTGGCACACGGAGGCCGCTCACAAAGTCTCGCGCCATTCCGCGTCCGGCGGACAAAGTTGGCCAGCCCCACCCCCCAAGGCTATAGCCCACCCGTTTTTTTGGCCTTTTTCCGCTGGACGAACTTGGCGCCCCGGCCTTTGGGCGGTTATTTTTGGGCGCGGCTGTGCCCGGGGCCTATTTTTTGCACACAAAGGCCGCTCTTAAAGTCTAACGCAATTCCGAGTCCGGCGGACAAAGTTGGCCAGCTCCACCCCCCAAGGTTATAGCCCACCCGTTCTTGTGGCCTTTTTCCACTGGACGAACTTGGCGCCGCGGCCTTCGGGCCGGTATTTTTGGGCGCTGCTGTGCCCGCGGCCTATTTTTAGCACACGGAGGCACCTCGCAAAGTCTCGCCCCATTCCGAGTCCGGCGGGCGAAGTTGGCCAGCCAGACCCCCCAAGGCTATAGCCCACCCGTTTTTGAAGCCTTTTTCCGCTGGACGAACTTGGCGCCCCGGCCTTCGGGCGGTTATTTTTGGCCGCGGCTGTGCCCGAGGCCTATTTTTGGCACACGGAGGCTGCTCGCAAAGTCTCGCGCCATTCCGAGTCCGGCGAACGAAGTTGGCCAGACCCACCCCCCAAGGCTATGCCCACCCGTTTTTGTGGCCTATTTCCGCTGGACGAACTTGGCGCCCCGGCCTTCGGGCGGTTATTTTTGGACGCGGCTGTGCCCGGGGCCTATTTTTGGCACATGGAGGCCGCTCGCAAAGTGTCGCGCCATTCTGAGTCCGGCGGACGAAGTTTGCCAGCCCCACCCCCCAAGGCTATAGCCCAACCGTTTTTGTGGCCGTCTTCCGCTTGACGAACTCTGCGCCCCGGCCTTCGGGCAGTTATTTTTGGGCGCGGCTGTGTCCGCGGCCTATTTTTGGCACACGGAGGCCGCTCGCAAAGTCTCGTGCCATTCCGAGTCCGGCGGACGAAGTTCGCGAGCCCCACCCCCCAAGGCTATAGCCCACCCGTTTTTGTGGCCTTTTTACGCTGGACGAACATGGCGCCCCGGCCTTCGGGCGGTTATTATTGGGCGCGGCTGTGCCCGGGGCCTATTTTTGGCACACGGAGGCCGCTCGCAAAGTCTTGCGCCATTCCGAGTCCGGCGGACGAAGTTTGCCAGCCCCTCCCCCCAAGGCTATAGCCCAACCGTTTTTGTGGCCGTTTTCCGCTTGACGAATTCTGCGCCCCGGCCTTCAGGCAGTTATTTTTGGGTACGGCTGTGCCGGGGGCCTATTTTTGGCACACGGTGGCCGCTCACAAAGTCTCGCGCCATTCCGAGTCCGGCGGATGAAGTTGGCCTGCCCCACCCCCCAAGGCTATAGCCCACCCGTTTTTGTTTCCTTTTTCCGCTTGACGAGCTTGGCGCCCCGGCCTTCGGCGGTTATTTTTGGGCTCGGATGTGCCCGGGGCCTATTTTTGGCACATGGAGGCCGCTCGCTAACTCTAGCGCCATTCCGAGTCCGGCGGACGAAGTTGGCCAGCCCCACCCCCCTAGGCTATAGCCCACCCATTTTTGTATTCTTTTTCCGATTGACGAACATGGCGCCCCGGCATTCGGGCAGTTATTTTTGGGCGCGGCTGTGGCCGGGGCCTATTTTGGTACACGGACGCCGCTCGCAAAGTCTCGCGCCATTCCGAGTCCGGCGGACGAAGTTGGCCAGCCCCACCCCCCAAGGCTATAGCCCACCCGTTTTTGTGGCCTTTTTCCGCTGGACGAACTCGGCGCCCCGGCCTTCGGGCGGTTATTTTTGGGCGCGGCTGTGGCCGGGGCCTATTTTGGTACACGGACGCCGCTCGCAAAGTCTCGCGCCATTCCGAGTCCGCGGATTGAAGTTGGCCAGCCCCACCCCCCAAGGCTATAGCCCACCCGTTTTTGTGGCCTTTTTCCGCTGGACGAACTCGGCGCCCCGGCCTTCGGGCGGTTATTTTTGGGCGCGGCTGTACCCGGGGCCTATTTTTGGCACACAAAGGCCGCTCTTAAAGTCTCACGCAATTCCGAGTCCGGCGGACAAAGTTGGCCAGCCCCACCCCCCAAGGCTATAGCCCACCCGTTCTTGTGGCCTTTTTCCACTGGACGAACTTGGCGACGCGGCCTTCGGGCTGGTATTTTTGGGCGTTGCTGTGCCCGCGGCCTATTTTTAGCACACGGAGGCACCTCGCAAAGTCTCGCCCCATTCCGAGTCCGGCGGACGAAGTTGGCCAGCCAGACCCCCCAAGGCTATAGCCCACCCGTTTTTGAAGCCTTTTTCCGCTGGACGAACTTGGCGCCCCGGCCTTCGTGCGGTTATTTTTGGCCGCGGCTGTGCCCGAGGCCTATTTTTGGCACACGGAGGCCGCTCGCAAAGTCTAGCGCCATTCCGAGTCCGCGAACGGTTGGCTGACTCCACCCCCAAGGCTATGCCCACCCGTTTTTGTGGCCTATTTCCGCTGGACGAACATGGCGCCCCGGCCTTCGGGTGGTTATTATTGGGCGCGGCTGTGCCCGGGGCCTATTTTTGGCACACGGAGGCCGCTCGCAAAGTCTTGCGCCATTCCGAGTCCGGCGGACGAAGTTTGCCAGCCCCTCCCCCCAAGGCTATAGCCCAACCATTTTTGTGGCCGTTTTCCGCTTGACGAATTCTGCGCCCCGGCCTTCAGGCAGTTATTTTTGGGTGCGGCTGTGCCGGGGGCCTATTTTTGGCACACGGTGGCCGCTCACAAAGTCTCGCGCCATTCCGAGTCCGGCGGACGAAGTTGGCCTGCCCCACCCCCCAAGGCTATAGCCCACCCGTTTTTGTTTCCTTTTTCCGCTTGACGAGCTTGGCGCCCCGGCCTTCGGCGGTTATTTTTGGGCTCGGATGTGCCCGGGGCCTATTTTTGGCACACGGAGGCCGCTCGCAAAGTCTCGCTCCATTCCGAGTCCGGCGGACGAAGTTGGCCTGCCCCACCCCCCAAGGCTATAGCCCACCCGTTTTTGTTTCCTTTTTCCGCTTGACGAGCTTGGCGCCCCGGCCTTCGGCGGTTATTTTTGGGCTCGGATGTGCCCGGGGCCTATTTTTGGCACATGGAGGCCGCTCGCAAACTCTAGCGCCATTCCGAGTCCGGCGGACGAAGTTGGCCAGCCCCACCCCCCTAGGCTATAGCCCACCCATTTTTGTATTCTTTTTCCGATTGACGAACATGGCGCCCCGGCATTCGGGCAGTTATTTTTGGACGCGGCTGTGCCCGGGGCCTATTTTTGGCACACGGAGGCCGCTCGCAAAGTCTCGTGCAATTCGGAGTCCGGCGGACGAAGTTGGCCAGCCCCACCCCCCGAGGCTATAGCCCACCCGTTTTTGTGGCCTTTTTCCGCTGGACGAACTTGGCGCCCCGGCCTTCGGGCGGTTATTTTTGGGCGCGGCTGTGGCCGGGGCCTATTTTGGCACACGGACGCCGCTCGCAAAGTCTCGCGCCATTCCGAGTCCGGCGGACGAAGTTGGCCAGCCCCACCCCCCAAGGCTATAGCCCACCCGTTTTTGTGGCCTTTTTCCGCTGGACGAACTCGGCGCCCCGGCCTTCGGGCGGTTATTTTTGGGTGCGGCTGTGCCCGGGGCCTATTTCCGACACACGGAGGCCACTCGCAAAGTCTCGCGCCATTCCGAGTCCGGCGGACGAAGTTGGCCAGCCCCACCCCCCAAGGCTATAGCCCACCCGTTTTTGTGGCCTTTTTCCGCTGGACGAACTTGGCGCCCCGGCCTTCGGGCGGTTATTTTTGGGCGCGGCTGTGGCCGCGGCCTATTTTTGGCACACGGAGGCCCCTCGCAAAGTCTCGCACCATTCCGAGTCCGGCGGACGAAGTTGGCCAGCCCCACCCCCCAAGGCTATAGCCCACCCGTTTTTGTGGCCTTTTTCCGCAGGAGAACTTGGCGCCCCGGCATTCGGGCAGTTATTTTTCGGCGCGGCTGTGCCCGCGGCCTATTTTTGGCACACGCAGGCCCCTCGGAAAGTCTCGCGCCATTCCGAGTCCGGCGGACGAAGTCGGCCAGCCCCACCCCCAAAGCCTATAGCCCACCCGTTTTTGTGGCCTTTTTCCGCTGGACGAACTTGGCGCCCCGGCATTCGGGCAGTTATTTTTGGGCGCGGCTGTGCCCACGACTTATTTTTGGCACACGGAGGCCCCTCGCAATGTCTCGCACCATTCCGAGTCCGGCGGACGAAGTGGGCCAGCCCCTCCCCCCAAGGCTATAGCCCACCCGTTTTTGTGGCCTTTTTCCGCTGGACGAACTTGGCGCCCCGGACTTCGGACGGTTATTTTTGGGCGCGGCTGTGCCCGCGGCCTATTTTTGGCACACGGAGGCCCCTCCCAGAGACTCGCGCCATTCCGAGTCCAGCGGATGAAGTTGGCCAGCCCCACCCCCCTAGGCTATAGCCCACCCGTTTTTGTGGCCTTTTGCCGCTGGACGAACTTGGCGCCCCGGCCTTCGGGCGGTTATTTTTGGTCGCGGCTGTGCCCGCGGAATATATTTTGCACACGGAGGCCCCTCGCAAAGTCTCGCGCCATTCCGAGTCCGGCGGACGAAGTCGGCCAGCCCCACCCCCCAAGGCTATAGCCCACCCGTTTTTGTGGCCTTTCTCCGCAGGACGAACTTGGCGCCCCGGCCTTCGGGTGGTTATTTTTGGGCGCGGCTGGTCCCGTAGCCTATTTTTGGCATACGGAGGCCCCTCGCAAAGTCTCGTGCCATTCCGAGTCCGGCGGACGAAGTTGGCCAGCCCCACCCCCCAAGGCTATAGCCCACCCGTTTTTTGGCCATTTTTCCGCTGGGGGGTTTTGGCACCACGACCTTCGGGCACCTATTTTTGGGCGTGGCTTTGCCCGCGGCTTATTTTTGGCACCCCGAGGCCCCTCGTAAAGTCTCGCCCCATTCCGAGTCCGGCGGACGAACTTCGCCCGCGCCCCCCACCAAGGCTATAGGTCACCCGTTTTTTGGCCATTTTTCCGCTGGGGGATATTGGCACCACGATCTTCGGGCGTTTATTTTTGGGCGCGGCTTTGCCCGCGGCTTATTTTTGGCACCCCGAGGCCCCTCGGAAAGTCTCACCCCATTACGAGTCCGGCGGACGAACTTCGCCCGCGCCCCCCACCAAGGCTATAGCCCACCCGTTTTTTGGCCATTTTTCCGCTCGCGGGTTTTGGCACAACGACCTTCGGGAGCTTATTTTTGGGCGCGGCTTTCCCCGCAGCTTATTTTTGGCACCCCGAGGCCCCACGCAAAGTCTCGACCCATTCCGAGTCCGGCGGACGAATTCGCCCGCGCCCCCCACCAAGGCTATAGGCCACCCGTTTTTTGGCCATTTTTCCAGCTTGGGATTTTGGCACCACGATCTTCGGGCGCTTATTTTGGGCGGGGCTTTGCCCGCTGCTTATTTTTGGCAACCCGAGGCCCCTCGCAAAGTCTCGACCCATTCCGAGTCCGGCGGATGAACTTCGCCCGCGCCCCCCACCAAGGCTATAGCCCACCCGTTTTTTGGCCATTTTTCCGCAGGGGTGTTTTGGCACCATGATCTTCGAGTGCGGCATTGCCCGCGGATTAGTTTTGGCACCCCGAGGCCCCTCGCAAAGTCTCGCCCCATTCCAAGTCCGGCGGACGAACATCACCCGCGCCCCCCACCAAGGCTATAGCTCACCCGTTTTTTGGCCATTTTTCCGCTGGGGGGTTTTGGCACCACGACCTTCGGGAGCTTATTTTTGGGTGCGGCTTTACCCGCTGCTTATTTTTGGCACCCCGAGGCCCCTCGGAAAGTCTCGACCCATTCCGAGTCCGGCGGACGAATTCGCCCGCGCCCCCCACCAAGGCTATAGGCCACCCGTTTTTTGGCCATTTTTCCGCTGGGGGATTTTGGCACCACGATCTTCGGGCGCTTATTTTTGGGCGCGGCTTTGCCCGCGGCTTATTTTTGGCAACCCGAGGCCCCTCGCAAAGTCTCGACCCATTCCGAGTCCGGCGGATGAACTTCGCCCGCGCCCCCCACCAAGGCTATAGCCCACCCGTTTTTTGGCCATTTTTCCGCAGGGGTGTTTTGGCACCATGATCTTCGAGTGCGGCATTGCCCGCGGATTATTTTTGGCACCCCGAGGCCCCTCGCAAAGTCTCGCCCCATTCCAAGTCCGGCAGACGAACATCACCCGCGCCCCCCACCAAGGCTATAGCTCACCCATTTTTTGGCCATTTTTCCGCTGGGGGGTTTTGGCACCACGACCTTCGGGAGCTTATTTTTGGGTGCGGCTTTACCCGCTGCTTATTTTTGGCACCCCGAGGCCCCTCGGAAAGTCTCGACCCATTCCGAGTCCGGCGGACGAATTCGCCCGCGCCCCCCACCAAGGCTATAGGCCACCCGTTTTTTGGCCATTTTTCCGCTGGGGGATTTTGGCACCACGATCTTCGGGCGCTTATTTTTGGGCGCGGCTTTGCCCGCGGCTTAGTTTTGGCAACCCGAGGCCCCTCGCAAAGTCTCGACCCATTCCGAGTCCGGCGGACGAATTCGCCCGCGCCCCCCACCAAGGCTATAGGCCACCCGTTTTTTGGCCATTTTTCCGCTGGGGGATTTTGGCACCACGATCTTCGGGCGCTTATTTTTGGGCGCGGCTTTGCCCGCGGCTTAGTTTTGGCAACCCGAGGCCCCTCGCAAAGTCTCGACCCATTCCGAGTCCGGCGGATGAACTTCGCCCGCGCCCCCCACCAAGGCTATAGCCCACCCGTTTTTTGGCCATTTTTCCGCAGGGGTGTTTTGGCACCATGATCTTCGAGTGCGGCATTGCCCGCGGATTATTTTTGGCACCCCGAGGCCCCTCGCAAAGTCTCGCCCCATTCCAAGTCCGGCGGACGAACATCACCCGCGCCCCCCACCAAGGTTATAGCTCACCCGTTTTTTGGCCATTTTTCCGCTGGGGGGTTTTGGCACCACGACCTTCGGGAGCTTATTTTTGGGTGCGGCTTTACCCGCTGCTTATTTTTGGCACCCCGAGGCCCCTCGCAAAGTCTCAACCCATTCCGAGTCCGGCGGACAAATTCGCCCGCGCCCCCCACCAAGACTATAGCCCCACCGTTTTTTGGCCATTTTTCCGCTGGGGGGTTTTGGCACCACGACCTTCGGGCGCTTATTTTTGGACGTGGCTTTGCCCGCGGCTTATTTTTGGCACCCCGAGGCCCCTCGCAAATTCTCGCCCCATTCCGAGTCCGGCGGACGAACTTCGCCCGCGCCCCCCACCAAGGCTATAGCCCACCCGTTTTTTGGCTATTTTTCCGCTGGGGGGTTTTGGCACCACGACCTTCGGGCGCTTATTTTTGGGCGCGGCTTTGCCCACGGCTTTTTTTTTGTACCCCGAGGCCCCTCGCAAAGTCTCGCCCCTTTCCGAGTCCGGAGGACCAACTTCGCCCGCGCCCCCCACCAAGGCTATAGCCCACCCGTTTTTTGGCCATTTTTCCGCTGGGGGGTTTTGGTACCACGATCTTCGGGAGCTTATGTTTGGGTGCGGCTTTACCCGCTGCTTATTTTTGGCACCCCGAGGCCCCTCGCAAAGTCTCAACCCATTCCGAGTCCGGCGGACAAATTCGCCCGCGCCCCCCACCAAGGCTATAGCCCACCCGTTTTTTGGCCATTTTTCCGCTGGGGGGTTTTGGTACCACGATCTTCGGGAGCTTATGTTTGGGCGCGGCTTTGCCCGTGGCTTATTTTTGGCACCACAAGGCCCCTCGGAAAGTCTCGCCCCATTCCGAGTCCGGCGGACGAACTTCGCCCGCGCCCCCCACCAAGGCTATAGCCCACCCGTTTTTTGGCCATTTTTCCGCTGGGGGTTTTGGCACCACGATCTTCGGGGGCTTAATTTTGGCACCCCTAGGCTCCTCGCAAAGTCTCGACCCATTCCGAGTCCGGCGGACGAACTTCGCCCGCGCCCCCCACCAAGGCTATAGCCCACCCGTTTTTTGGCCATTTTTCCGCTGGGTGGTTTTGGCACCACGATCTTCGGGCGCTTATGTTTGGGCGCGGCTTTGCCCGCGGCTTATTTTTGGCACCACAAGGCCCCTCGGAAAGTCTCGCCCCATTCCGAGTCCGGCGGACGAACTTCGCCCGCGCCCCCCACCAAGGCTATAGCCCACCCGTTTTTTGGCCATTTTTCCGCTGGGGGGTTTTGGCACCACGATCTTCGGGCGCTTATTTTTGGGCGCGGCTTCGCCCGCGGCTTATTTTTGGCACCCCGAGGACCCTCTTAAAATCTCACCTCATTCCGAGTCCGGCGGACGAACTTCGCCCTCGCCCCCCACCAAGGCTATAGCCACCCGTTTTTTGGCCATTTTTCCGCTGGGGGGTTTTGGCACCACGACCTTCGGGGGCTTATTTTTGGGTGCGGCTTTGCCCGCGGCTTATTTTTGGCACCCCGAGGGCCCTCGTAAAGTCTCGCCCCATTCCGAGTGCGGCGGACGAACTTCGCCCGCGCCCCCCACCAAGGCTATAGCCCACCCGTTTTTTGGCCATTTTTCCGCTGGGGGGTTTTGGTACCACGATCTTCGGGAGCTTATGTTTGGGCGCGGCTTTGCCCATGGCTTATTTTTGGCACCACAAGGCCCCTCGGAAAGTCTCGCCCCATTCCGAGTCCGGCGGACGAACTTCGCCCGCGCCCCCCACCAAGGCTATAGCCCACCCGTTTTTTGGCCATTTTTCCGCTGGGGGTTTTGGCACCACGATCTTCGGGCTGTTATTTTTGGGCGCGGCTTCGCCCGCGGCTTATTTTTGGCACCCCGAGGCCCCTCGTAAAATCTCACCTCATTCCGAGTCCGGCGGACGAACTTCGCCCTCGCCCCCCACCAAGGCTATAGCCACCCGTTTTTTGGCCATTTTTCCGCTGGGGGGTTTTGGCACCACGACCTTCGGGGACTTATTTTTGGGCGCGGCTTTACCCGCGGCTTATTTTTGGCACCCCGAGGGCCCTCGTAAAGTCTCGCCCCATTCCGAGTCCGGCGGACGAACTTCGCCCGCGCCCCCCACCAAGGCTATAGCCCACCCGTTTTTTGGCCATTTTTCCGCTGGGGGGTTTTGGTTCCACGACCTTCGGGGGCTTATTTTTGGGCGCGGCATTGCCCGCGGCTTATTTTAGGCACCCCGAGGCCCTCGTAAAGTCTTGCCCCATTCCGAGTCCGGCGGACGAACTTCGCCCGCGCCCCCCACCAAGGCTATAGCCCACCCGTTTTTTCGCTATTTTTCCGCTGGGGGGTTTTGGCACCACGACCTTCGGGCGCTTATTTTTGGGCGCGGCTTTTCCAGCGGCTTATTTTTGGCACCCCGAGGCCCCTCGCAAAGTCTCGCCCCATTCCGAGTCCGGCGGACAAACTTCGCCCACGCCCCCCGCCAAGGCTATAGCCCACCCGTTTTTTGGCCATTTTTCCGCTGGGGGGTTTTGGCACCACGACCTTCGGGGGCTTATTTTTGGGCGCGGCTTTGCCCGCGGCTTATTTTTGGCACCCCGAGGCCCCTCGCAAAGTCTAGCCCCATTCCGAGTCCGGCGGACGAACTTCGCCCGCCCCCCCCACCAAGGCTATAGCCCACCCGTCTTTTGACCATTTTTCCGCTCGGGGGTTTTGGCACCACGACCTTCGGGCGCTTATTTTTTTCGCGGCTTTGTCCGCGGCTTATTTTTGGTACCCCGAGGCCCCTCGCAAAGTCTCGCCCCATTCCGAGTTCGTCGGACGAACTTCGCCCGCTCCCCCCACCAAGGCTATAGCCCACCCTTTTTTTGGCCATTTTTCCGCTGGGGGGTTTCGGCACCACGACCTTCGGGGACTTATTTTTGGGTGCGGCTTTGCCCGTGGCTTATTTTTGGCACCCCGAGGCCCCTCGTAAAGTCTCACCCCATTCCGATTCCGGCGGACGAACTTCGCCCGCGCCACCCACCAAGGCTATAGCCCACCCGTTTTTTGGCCATTTTTCCGCTAGGGGGTTTTGGGACCACGACCTTCGGGCACTTATTTTTGGGTGCGGCTTTGCCCGCGTCTTATTTTTGGTACCCCGAGGCCTTTCGGAAAGTCTCGCCCCATTCCGAGTCCGGCGGACGAACTTCGCCCGCGCCCCCCACCAAGGCTATAGCCCACCCGTTTTTTGGCCATTTTTCCGCTGGGGGGTTTTGGTACCGCGACCTTCGGGGGCTTATTTTTGGGCGCGGCTTTGCCCGCGGCTTATTTTTTGCACCCCGAGGCCCCTCGCAAAGTCTCGCCCCAATCCGAGTACGGCGGACGAACTTCGCCCGTGCCCCCCACCAAGGCTATAACCCACCCGTTTTTTGGCCATTTTTCCGCTGGGGGGTTTGGGCGCGCCGACCTTCGGGGGGTTATTTTTGTGCGCGGCTGTGCCCGAGGCCTATTTTTGCAATGCGGAGGCCGCTCGCAAAGTCTTGCCCCATTCTGAATCCGGCGGACGAAGTTCACCAGCCCCTCCCCCGAAGGCTATAGCCCACCCGTTTTTTGGCAATTTTTCCGCTGGGGAGTTTTGGCGCGCCGACATTTGGGGGGTTATTTTTGGGCGCGGCTGTGCCCACTGCCTATTTTTGGCACACGGTGGGTCCTCGCAAAGTCTCGCGCCATTCCGAGTCCGGTGGACGAAGTTGGACAGCCCCACCCCCCAAGGCTATAGCCCACCCGTTTTTGTGGCTTTTTTCCGCTGGACGAACTTGGCGCCCGGGCCTTCGGGCGGTTATTTTTTGGCGCGGCTGTGCCCGCGGCCTATTTTTGGCACACGGAGGCCCCTCGCAAAGTCTCGCGCTATTCCGAGTCCGGGCGGACGGTTAGCCAGCCCCACCCCCCAAGGTTATAGCCCACCCGTTTTTGTTGCCTTTTTCCGCTGGACGAACTTGGTGCCCCGACCTTCGGGCGGTTATTTTTGGGCGCGCCTGTTCCCGTGGCCTATTTTTGGCACACGGCGGGCCCTCGCAAAGTCTCGCGCCATTCCGAGTCCGGCGGACGAAGTTGGCCAGCCCCACCCCCCAGGGCTATAGCCCACCCGTTTTTGTGGCCTTCTTCCGCTGGACGATCTTGGCGCCGCGGCCTTCGGGCGGTTATTTTTTGGGACGGCTGTGTCCGCGACCTAGTTTTGGGACACGGAGGCCCCTCGCAAAGTCTCGCGCCATTCCGAGTCCGGCGGACGAAGTGGGCCAGCCCCACCCCCCAAGGCTATAGCCCACCCGTTTTTCTGGCCTTTTTCCGCTGGACGAACTTGGCGCCCTGGCCTTCGGGCGGTTATTTTTGGGCGCGGCTGTTCCCACGGCCTATTTTTGGCACACGGTGGGTCCTCGCAAAGTCTCGCGCCATTCCGAGTCCGGGGGACGAAGTTGGCCAGCCCCACCCCCCAAGGCTATAGCCCACCCGTTTTTGTGGCCTTTTTCCGCTGGACGAACTTGGCGCCCGGGCCTTCGGGCGGTTATTTTTGGGCGCGGCTGTGCCCGCGGCCTAGTTTTGGCACACGGAGGCCCTCGCAAAGTCTCGCGCCATTCCGAGTCCGGCGGACGAAGTTGGCCAGCCCCACCCCCCAAGGTTATAGCCCACCCGTTTTTGTTGCCTTTTTCCGCTGGACGAACTAGGCGCCCCGACCTTTGGGCGGTTATTTTTGCGCGCGGCTATGCCCGCGGCCTATTTTCTGCACAAGGAGGCCCCTCGTAAAGTTTTGCGCCATTCCGAGTCCGGCGGACGAAATTGGCCAGCCCCACCTCCCAAGGCTATAGCCCATCCGTTTTTGTGGCCTTTTTCCGCTGGACGAACTTGGCGAACTGGCCTTCGGGCGGTTATTTTTGGGCAAGGCTGTGCCCGCGGCCTAGTTTTGGCACACGGAGGTCCCTCGCAAAGTCTCGCGCCATTCCGAATCCGGCGGATGAAGTTGGCCAGCCCCACCTCCCAAGGCTATAGCCCGCCCGTTTTTGTGGCCTTTTTCAGCTGGACGAACTTGGCGCCCCGGCCTTCGGGCAGGTATTTTTGGGTGCGGCTGTGCCCGCGGCCTATTTTTGGCACACGGAGGCCCCTCGCAAATTCTCGCGCCATTCCGAGTCCGGCGGACGAAGTTGGGCAGCCCCACCCCCCAAGGCTATAGCCCACCCGTTTTTGTTGCCTTTTTCCGCTGGACGAACTTGGCGCCCCGGCCTTCGGGCGGGTATTTTTGGGCGCGGCTGTGCCTGCGGCCTATTTTTAAGACACGGAGGGGCCTTGTAAAGTCTCATGCAATTCTGAGTCCGGCGGACGATGTTTGCCAGCCCCGCCCCCCAAGGCTATAGCCCACCCGTTTTTGTGGCCTTTTGCCGCTGGACTAACTTGGCGCCCCGGCCGTCGTGCGGGTATTTTTGGGCACGGCTGTGCCCGCAGCCTACTTTTGGCACACGGAGGCCCCTCGCAAATTCTCGCGCCATTCCGAGTCCGGCGGACGAAGTTGGCCAGCCCCACCCCCCAAGGCTATAGCCCACCCGTTTTTGTGGCCTTTTTCCGCTGGACGAACTTGGCGCTCCGGCCCTCGTGCGGGTATTTTTGGTTGCGGCTGTGCCCGTGGCCTATTTTTGGCACACGGAGACGCCTCGCAAATTCTCGCGCCATTCCGAGTCCCACGGACGAAGTTGGCCAGCCCCACCTCCCAAGGCTATAGCCCACCCGTTTTTGTGGCCTTTTCCCGCTGGACGAACTTGGCGCCCAGGCCTTCGGGCGGTTATTTTTGGGCGCGGTTGTGCCTGCGGCCTATTTTTGACACACGGAGGGCCCTCGCAAAGTCTCATGCCATTCCGAGTCCGGCGTACGAAGTTGGCCAGCCCCACCCCCCAAGGCTATAGCCCACCCGTGTTTGTGGCCTTTTTCCGCTGGACGAACTTGGTGCCCTGGCCTTCGGGCGGTTATTTTTGGGCGCGGCTGTGCCCGCGGCCTATTTTTGGCACACGGAGGCCCCTCGCAAAGTCTCGCGCCATTCCGAGTCCGGCGGACTAAGTTGGCCAGTCCCACCCCCCTACGCTATAGCCCACCCATTTTTGTGGCCTTTTTCCGCTGGACGAAACTGGCGCCCCGGCCTTCAGGAGGGTATTTTTGGGCGCGGCTGTGCCCGTGGCCTATTTTTGGCACACGGAGACGCCTCGTAAATTCTCACGCCATTCCGAGTCCGGCGGATGAAGTTGGCCAGCCCCACCCCACAAGGCTATAGCCCACCCGTTTTTGTGGCCTTTTTCCGCTGGACGAAATTGGCGGCCCGGCCTTCGGACGGGTATTTTTGGGCGCGGCTGTGCCGGCGGCCTATTTTTTGCACACGGAGGTGCCTCACAAAGTCTCCCGCCATTCCGAGTCCGGCGGACTAAGTTGGCCAGCCCCACCCCCCTACGCTATAGCCCACCCGTTTTTGTGGCCTTTGTCCGTTGGACGAACTTGGCGCCCCGGCCTTTGGGATGGTATTTTTGGGCGCGGCTATGCCCGCGGCCTATTTTTGGCACACGGAGGCATCTCGCAAGCTCTCTCGCCATTCCAAGTCCGGCGGACGAAGTTGGCCAGCCCCACCCCCCAAGGCTATAGCCCACCCGTTTTTGTGGCCTTTTTCCACTGGACGAACCTGGCGCCCCGGCCTTCGGGAGGGTATTTTTGGGCGCGGCTGTGTCCACGGCCTATTTTTGGCACACGGAGGTGCCTCGCAAAGTCTCGCGCCATTCCGAGTCCGGCGGCCGAAGTCGGCCAGCACCACCCCCCGAGGCTATAGCCCACCCGTTTTTGTGGCGTTTTTCCGCTGGACGAACCTGGCGCCCCGTCCTTCGGGAGGGTATTTTTGGGCGCGGCTGTGCCCACGGCCTATTTTTGGCACACGGAGGTGCCTCGCAAAGTCTCGCGCCATTCCGAGTCCGGCGGACGAAGTTGGCCAGCCCCACCCCCCAAGGCTATAGCCCACCCGTTTTTGTGGCCTTTTTCCGCTGGACGAAGTTGGCGCCCCGGCCTTCGGGCGGGTATTTTTGGGCGCGGCTGTGCCGGCGGACTATTTTTGGCACACGGAGGCGCCTAGCAAAGTCTCGCGCCATTCCGAGTCCGGCGGACGAAGTTGGCCATCCCCACCCCCCAAGGCTATAGCCCACCCGTTTTTGTGGCCTTTTGCCGCTGGACGAACTTGGCGCCCCGGCCTTCGGGCGTTTATTATTGGGCGCGGCTGTGCCTGCAGCCTATTTTTGGCACACGGAGACCCCTCGTAAAGTTTCACGCTATTCCGAGTCCCGCGGACGAAGTTGGCCAGCCCCACCTCCCAAGGCTATAGCCCACCCGTTTTTGTGGCCTTTTCCCGCTGGACGAACTTGGCGCCCAGGCCTTCGGGCGGTTATTTTTGGGCGCGGTTGTGCCTGCGGCCTATTTTTGGCACACGGAGGGCCCTCGCAAAGTCTCACACCATTCCGAGTCCGGCGGACGAAGTCGGCCAGCCCCACCCCCCAAGGCTACAGCCCACACGTTTTTGTGGCCTTTTTCCGCTGGACGAACTTGGCGCCCCGGCCTTCGGGCGGTTATTTTTGGGTGCGGCTGTGCCCGCAGCCTATTTTTGATACACGGAGGGCCCTTGCAAAGTCTCATGCCATTCCGAGTCCGGCGTACGAAGTTGGCCAGCCCCACCCCCCAAGGCTATAGCCCACCCGTGTTTGTGGCCTTTTTCCGCTGGACGAACTTGGTGCCCTGGCCTTCGGGCAGTTATTTTTGGGCGCGGCTGTGCCCGCGGCCTATTTTTGGCACACGGAGGGCCCTCGCAAAGTGTCGCGCCATTCCGAGTCCGGCGGACGAAGTGGGCCAGCCCCACCCCCCAAGGCTATAACCCACCCGTTTTTGTGGCCTTTTTCCGCTGGACGAAGTTGGCGCCCCGGCCTTCGGGCAGGTATTTTTGGGCGCGGCTGTGCCGGCGGCCTACTTTTGGCACACGGAGGTGCCTCGCAAAGTCTCGCGCCATTCCGAGTCCGGCGGACTAAGTTGGCCAGCCCCACCCCCGTACGCTATCGCCCACCCGTTTTTGTGGCCTTTTTCCGCTGGACGAAGTTGGCGCCCCGGCCTTCGGGCGGGTATTTTTGGGCGCGGCTGTGCCGGCGGCCTATTATTGGCACACGGAGGTGCCTCGCAAAGTCTCGCGCCATTCCGAGTCCGGCGGACTAAGTTGGCCAGCCCCACCCCCCTACGCTATAGCCCACCCGTTTTTGTGGCCTTTTTCCGTTGGACGAACTTGGCGCCCCGGCCTTTGGGAGGGTATTTTTGGGCGCGGCTGTGCCCGCGGTTTATTTTTGGCACACGGTGGCATCTCGCAAGCTCTCTCGCCATTCCAAGTCCGGCGGACGAAGTTGGCCAGCCCCACCCCCCAAGGCTATAGCCCACCCGTTTTTGTGGCCTTTTTACGCTGGACGAACCTGGCGCCCCGGCCTTCGGGAGGGTATTTTTGGATACGGCTGTGTCCACGGCCTATTTTTGGCACACGGAGGTGCCTCGCAATGTCTCGCGCCATTCCGAGTCCGGCGGACGAAGTTGTCCAGCCCCACCCCCCAAGGCTATAGCCCACCCGTTTTTGTGGCCTTTTTCCGCTGGACGAACCTGGCGCCCCGGCCTTCGGGAGGGTATTTTTGGGCGCGGCTGTGCCTGCGGCCTATTTTTGGCACACGGAGGTGCCTCGCAAAGTCTGGCGCCATTCCGAGTCCGGCGGACGAAGTTGGCCAGCCCCACCCCCCAAGGCTATAGCCCACCCGTTTTTGTGGCCTTTTTCCGCTGGACGAACCTGGCGCCCCGGCCTTCGGGAGGGTATTTTTCGGCGCGGCTGTGTCCACGGCCTATTTTTAGCACACGGAGGTGCCTCGCAAAGTTTCGCGCCCTTCCGAGTCCGGCGGACGAAGTTGGCCAGCACCACCCCCAAAGGCTATAGCCCACCCGTTTTTGTGGCCTTTTTCCGCTGGACGAACCTGGCGCCCCGGCCTTCGAGAGGGTATTTTTGGGCGCGGCTGTGCCCACGGCCTATTTTTGGCCCATGGAGGTGCCTCGCAAAGTCTCGCGCTATTCCGAGTCCGGCGGATGAAGTTGGCCAGCCCCACCCCCCAAGGCTATAGCCCACCCGTTTTTGTGGCCTTTTTCCGCTGGACGAAGTTGTCGCCCCGGCCTTCGGGCGGGTATTTTTGGGGGCGGCTGTGCCGGCGGCCTATTTTTGGCACACGGAGGTGCCTCGTAAAGTCTCGCGCCATTCCGAGTCCGGCGGACTAAGTTGGCCAGCCCCACCCCCCTACGCTATAGCCCACCCGTTTTTGTGGCCTTTTTCCGTTGGACGAACTTGGCGCCCCGGCCTTTAGGAGGGTATTTTTGGGCGCAGCTGTGCCCGCGGCCTATTTTTGGCACACGGAGGCGTCTCACAAGCTCTCTCGCCATTCCGAGTCCGGCGGACGAAGTTGGCCAGCCCCACCCCCCAAGGCTATAGCCCACCCGTTTTTGTGGCCTTTTTCCGCTGGACGAACGTGGCGCCCCGGCCTTCGGGAGGGTATTTTTGGACACGGCTGTGCCCACGGCCTATTTTTGGTACACGGAGGCCCCTCGCAAAGTCTCGCGCCATTCCGAGTCCGGCAGACGAAGTTGGCCAGCGCCACCCCCCAAGGCTATAGCCCACCCGTTTTTGTGGCCTTTTTCCGCTGGACGAACTTGGCGCCCCGGCCTCCGGGCTGTGATTTTTCGGCGCGGCTGTGCCCGCGGCCTATTTTTGGCACACCGAGGCCCCTCGCAAAGTCTCGCGCCATTCCGAGTCCGGCGGACGAAGTTGGCCAGCGCCACCCCCCAAGGCTATAGCCCACCCGTTTTTGTGGCCTTTTTCCGCTGGACGAACTTGGCGCCCCGGCCTTCGGGCGGTTATTTTTGGGCGCGGCTGTGCCTGCGGCCTATTTTTGGGACACGCAGGCCCCTCGCAAAGTCTCGCGCCGTTCCGAGTCCGGCGGAAGAAGTTGGCCAGCCCCACCCCCCAAGGCTATAGCCCACCCGTTTTTGTGGCCTTTTTTCCGCAGGACGAACTTGGCGCCCCGGCCTTCGGGCAGTTATTTTTTAGCTCGGCTGTGCCTGCGGCCTATTTTTGGCACACGGGGGGCCCTCGCAAAGTCTCACGCCATTCCGAGTCCGGCGGACGAAGTTGGCCAGCCCCACCTACCAAGGCTATAGCCCACCCGTTTTTGTGGACTTTTTCCGGTGGACGAACTTGGCGCCCCGGCCTTCGGGGGGTTATTTTTGGGCGCGGCTGTGTCCGCAGCCTATTTTTGGCACACGGAGGCCCCTCGCAAAGTCTAGCGTCATTCCGAGTCCGGCGGACGAAGTTGGCCAGCCCCACCCCCCAAGGCTATAGCCCACCCGTTTTTGTGGCCTTTTTCCCCTGGACGAACTTGGCGCCCTGGCCTTCGGGTGCTTATTTTTGGGCGCGGCTGTGCCCACGGCATATTTTCGGCACACGGTGGCCCCTCGCAAAGTCTCGCGTCATTCCGAGTCCGGCGGACGAAGTTGGCCAGCCCCACCCCCCAAGGCTATAGCCCACCCGTTTTTGTGGCCTTTTTCCGCAGGACGAACTTGGCGCCCCGGCCTTCGGGCAGTTATCTTTTAGCGCGGCTGTGCCCACGGCCTATTTTTGGTACACGGAGGGCCCTCGCAAAGTCTCGCGCCATTCCGAGTCCGGCGGACGAAGTTGGCCAGCCCCACCTACCAAGGATATAGCCCACCCGTTTTTGTGGACTTTTTCCGCTGGACGAACTTGGCGCCCCGGCCTTCGGGGTGTTATTTTTGGTTGCGGCTGTGTCCGCGGCCTATTTTTGGCACACGGAGTCCCCTCGCAAAGTCTCGCGTCATTCCGAGTCCGGCGGACGAAGTGGGCCAGCCCCACCCCCCCAGGCTATAGCCCACCCGTTTTTGTGGCCTTTTTCCGCTGGACGAACTTGGCGCCCCGCCCTTTGGGCGGTTATTTTTGGGCGCGGCTGTGCCTGCGGCCTATTTTTGGAACACGGAGGCCCCTCGCAAAGTTTCAAGCTATTCCGAGTCCGGCGGACTAAGTTGGCCAGTCCCACCCCCCTACGCTATAGCCCACCCGTTTTTGTGGCCTTTTTCCGCTGGACGAAACTGGCGCCCCGGCCTTCAGGAGGGTATTTTTGGGCGCGGCTGTGCCCGTGGCCTATTTTTGGCACACGGAGACGCCTCGTAAACTCTCACACCATTCCGAGTCCGGCGGATGAAGTTGGCCAGCCCCACCCCACAAGGCTATAGCCCACCCGTTTTTGTGGCCTTTTTCCGCTGGACGAAATTGGCGGCCCGGCCTTCGGACGGGTATTTTTGGGCGCGGCTGTGCCGGCGGCCTATTTTTTGCACACGGAGGTGCCTCGCAAAGTCTCGCGCCATTCCGAGTCCGGCGGACTAAGTTGGCCAGCCCCACCCCCCTACGCTATAGCCCACCCGTTTTTGTGGCCTTTGTCCGTTGGACGAACTTGGCGCCCCGGCCTTTGGGATGGTATTTTTGGGCGCGGCTATGCCCGCGGCCTATTTTTGGCACACGGAGGCATCTCGCAAGCTCTCTCGCCATTCCAAGTCCGGCGGACGAAGTTGGCCAGCCCCACCCCCCAAGGCTATAGCCCACCCGTTTTTGTGGCCTTTTTCCACTGGACGAACCTGGCGCCCCGGCCTTCGGGAGGGTATTTTTGGGCGCGGCTGTGTCCACGGCCTATTTTTGGCACACGGAGGTGCCTCGCAAAGTCTCGCGCCATTCCGAGTCCGGGCGGACGAAGTCGGCCAGCACCACCCCCCGAGGCTATAGCCCACCCGTTTTTGTGGCGTTTTTCCGCTGGACGAACCTGGCGCCCCGGCCTTCGGGAGGGTATTTTTGGGCGCGGCTGTGTCCACGGCCTATTTTTGGCACACGGAGGTGCCTCGCAAAGTCTCGCGCCATTCCGAGTCCGGCGGACGAAGTCGGCCAGCACCACCCCCCGAGGCTATAGCCCACCCGTTTTTGTGGCGTTTTTCCGCTGGACGAACCTGGTGCCCCGTCCTTCGGGAGGGTATTTTTGGGCGCGGCTGTGCCCACGGCCTATTTTTGGCACACGGAGGTGCCTCGCAAAGTCTCGCGCCATTCCGAGTCCGGCGGACGAAGTTGGCCAGCCCCACCCGCCAAGGCTATAGCCCACCCGTTTTTGTGGCCTTTTTCCGCTGGACGAAGTTGGCGCCCCGGCCTTCGGGCGGGTATTTTTGGGCGCGGCTGTGCCGGCGGACTATTTTTGGCACACGGAGGCGCCTAGCAAAGTCTCGCGCCATTCCGAGTCCGGCGGACGAAGTTGGCCATCCCCACCACCCAAGGCTATAGCCCACCCGTTTTTGTGGCCTTTTGCCGCTGGACGAACTTGGCGCCCCGGCCTTCGGGCGGGTATTTTTGGGCGCGGCTGTGCCGGCGGACTATTTTTGGCACACGGAGGCGCCTAGCAAAGTCTCGCGCCATTCCGAGTCCGGCGGACGAAGTTGGCCATCCCCACCACCCAAGGCTATAGCCCACCCGTTTTTGTGGCCTTTTGCCGCTGGACGAACTTGGTGCCCCGGCCTTCGGGCGTTTATTATTGGGCGCGGCTGTGCCTGCAGCCTATTTTTGGCACACGGAGACCCCTCATAAAGTTTCACGCTATTCCGAGTCCCGCGGACGAAGTTGGCCAGCCCCACCTCCCAAGGCTATAGCCCACCCGTTTTTGTGGCCTTTTCCCGCTGGACGAACTTGGCGCCCAGGCCTTCGGGCGGTTATTTTTGGGCGCGGTTGTGCCTGCGGCCTATTTTTGGCACACGGAGGGCCCTCGCAAAGTCTCACACCATTCCGAGTCCGGCGGACGAAGTCGGCCAGCCCCACCCCCCAAGGCTATAGCCCACCCGTTTTTGTGGCCTTTTTCCGCTGGACGAACCTGGCGCCCCGGCCTTCGGGAGGGTATTTTTGGGCGCGGCTGTGCCCGCAGCCTATTTTTGGCACACCGAGGCCCCTCGCAAAGTCTCGCGCCATTCCGAGTCCGGCGGACGAAGTTGGCCAGCGCCACCCCCCAAGGCTATAGCCCACCCGTTTTTGTGGCCTTTTTCCGCTGGACGAACTTGGCGCCCCGGCCTTCGGGCGGTTATTTTTTGGGCGCGGCTGTGCCTGCGGCCTATTTTTGGGACACGGAGGCCCCTCGCAAAGTCTCGCGCCGTTCCGAGTCCGGCGGAAGAAGTTGGCCAGCCCCACCCCCCAAGGCTATAGCCCACCCGTTTTTGTGGCCTTTTTTCCGCAGGACGAACTTGGCGCCCCGGCCTTCGGGCAGTTATTTTTTAGCTCGGCTGTGCCTGCGGCCTATTTTTGGCACACGGGGGGCCCTCGTAAAGTCTCACGCCATTCCGAGTCCGGCGGACGAAGTTGGCCAGCCCCACCTACCAAGGCTATAGCCCACCCGTTTTTGTGGACTTTTTCCGGTGGACGAACTTGGCGCCCCGGCCTTCGGGGGGTTATTTTTGGGTGCGGCTGTGTCCGCGGCCTATTTTTGGCACACGGAGGCCCCTCGCAAAGTCTAGCGTCATTCCGAGTCCGGCGGACGAAGTTGGCCAGCCCCACCCCCCAAGGCTATAGCCCACCCGTTTTTGTGGCCTTTTTCCCCTGGACGAACTTGGCGCCCTGGCCTTCGGGTGCTTATTTTTGGGCGCGGCTGTGCCCGCGGCATATTTTCGGCACACGGTGGCCCCTCGCAAAGTCTCGCGTCATTCCGAGTCCGGCGGACGAAGTTGGCCAGCCCCACCCCCCAAGGCTATAGCCCACCCGTTTTTGTAGCTTTTTCCGCTGGATGAACTTGGCGCCCCAGCCTTCGGGCGGTTATTTTTTGGTGCGGCTGTGTCCGCTGCCTATTTTTGGCACACGGAGGGCCCTCACAAAGTCTCGCGCCATTCCGAGTCCGGCGGACGAAGTTGGCCAGCCCCACCTACCAAGGCTATAGCCCACCCGTTTTTGTGGACTTTTTCCGCTGGACGAACTTTGCGCCCCGGCCTTCGGGCAGTTGTTTTTGGACGTGGCTTTGCCCGCGGCCTATTTATGGCACACGGAGGGTCCTCGCAAAGTCTCGCGCCATTCCGAGTCCGGCGGACGAAGTTGGCCAGCCCCACCCCCCAAGGCTATAGCCCACCCGTTTTTGTGGACTTTTTCCGGTGGACGAACTTGGCGCCCCGGCCTTCGGGGGGTTATTTTTGGGCGCGGCTGTGTCCGCGGCCTATTTTTGGCACACGGAGGCCCCTCGCAAAGTCTAGCGTCATTCCGAGTCCGGCGGACGAAGTTGGCCAGCCCCACCCCCCAAGGCTATAGCCCACCCGTTTTTGTGGCCTTTTTCCCCTGGACGAACTTGGCGCCCTGGCCTTCGGGTGGTTATTTTTGGGCGCGGCTGTGCCCGCGGCATATTTTTGGCACACGGTGGCCCCTCGCAAAGTCTCGCGTCATTCCGAGTCCGGCGGACGAAGTTGGCCAGCCCCACCCCCCAAGGCTATAGCCCACCCGTTTTTGTGGCTTTTTCCGCTGGATGAACTTGGCGCCCCAGCCTTCGGGCGGTTATTTTTTGGTGCGGCTGTGTCCGCTGCCTATTTTTGGCACACGGAGGGCCCTCACAAAGTCTCGCGCCATTCCGAGTCCGGCGGACGAAGTTGCCGAGCCCCACTTACCAAGGCTATAGCCCACCCGTTTTTGTGGACTTTTTCCGCTGGACGAACTTTGCGCCCCGGCCTTCGGGCAGTTGTTTTTGGACGCGGCTTTGCCCGCGGCCTATTTATGGCACACGGAGGGTCCTCGCAAAGTCTCGCGCCATTCCGAGTCCGGCGGACGAAGTTGGCCAGCCCCACCCCCCAAGGCTATAGCCCACCCGTTTCTGTGGCCTTTTTCCGCTGGACGAACTTCGCGCCCCGGCCTTCGGGCGGTTATTTTTGGGCGTGGCTGTGCCCGCGGCCTATTTTTGGTACACGGAGGGCCCTCGCAAAGCCTCTCGCCATTCCGAGTCCGGCGGACGAAGTTGGCCAGCCCCACCCCCCAAGGCTATAGCCCACCCGTTTCTGTGGCCTTTTTCCGCTGGACGAACTTGGCGCCCCAGCCTTTGGGTGGTTATTTTTGAGCGCGGCTGTGCCTGCGGCCTATTTTTGGCTCATGGAGGCCCCTCGCAAGGTCTCGCGCCATTCCGAGTCCGGCGGACGAAGTGGGCCAGCCCCACCCCCCAAGGATATAGCCCACCCGTTTTTGTAGCTTTTTTCCGCTGGACGAACTTGGCGCCCCGGCCTTCGGGCGGTTATTTTTGGACGCGGCTGTGCCTGCGGCCTATTTTTGGAACACGGAGGCCCCTCACAAAGTCTCGCGCCGTTCCGAGTCCGGCGGACGAAGTTGGCCCGCCCCACCCCCCAAGGCTATAGCCCACCCGTTTTTGTGGCCTTTTTCCGCAGGACGAACTTGGCGCCCCGGCCTTCGGGCAGTTATTTTTTAGCGCGGCTGTGCCCGCGGCCTATTTTTGGCACACAGAGGGCCCTCGCAAAGTCTCGCGCCATTCCGAGTCCGGCGGACGAAGTTGGCCAGCCCCACCTACCAAGGCTATATCCCACCCGTTTTTGTGGACTTTTTCCGCTGGACGAACTTGGCGCCCCGGCCTTCGGGGGATTATTTTTGGGCGCGGCTGTGTCCGCGGCCTATTTTTGGCACACGGAGGCCCCTCGCAAAGTCTCGCGTCATTACGAGTCCGGCGGACGAAGTTGGCCAGCCCCACCCCCCAAGGCTATAGCCCACCCGTTTTTGTGGCTTTTTCCGCTGGACGAACTTGGCGCCCCAGCCTTCGGGCGGTTATTTTTTGGTGCGGCTGTGTCCGCTGCCTATTTTTGGCACACGGAGGGCCCTCGCAAAGTCTCGCGCCATTCCGAGTCCGGCGGACGAAGTTGGCAAGTTCGTCCGCCGTTTTTGTGGACTTTTTCCGCTGGACGAACTTTGCGCCCCGGCCTTCGGGCAGTTATTTTTGGACGCGGCTTTGCACACGGCCTATTTATGGAACACGGAGGGCCCTCGCAAAGTCTCGCGCCATTCCGAGTCCGGCGGACGAAGTTGGCCAGCCCCACCCCCCAAGGCTATAGCCCACCCGTTTCTGTGGCCTTTTTCCGCTGGACGAACTTCGCGCCCCGGCCTTCGGGCGGTTATTTTTGGGCGTGGCTGTGCCCGCGGCCTATTTTTGGTACACGGAGGGCCCTCGCAAAGCCTCTCGCCATTCCGAGTCCGGCGGACGAAGTTGGCCAGCCCCACCCCCCAAGGCTATAGCCCACCCGTTTCTGTGGCCTTTTTCCGCTGGACGAACTTCGCGCCCCGGCCTTCGGGCGGTTATTTTTGGGCGTGGCTGTGCCCGCGGCCTATTTTTGGTACACGGAGGGCCCTCGCAAAGCCTCTCGCCATTCCGAGTCCGGCGGACGAAGTGGGCCAGCCCCACCCCCCAAGGATATAGCCCACCCGTTTTTGTAGCCTTTTTCCGCTGGACGAACTTGGCGCCCCGGCCTTCGGGCGGTTATTTTTGGACGCGGCTGTGCCTGCGGCCTATTTTTGGAACACGGAGGCCCCTCACAAAGTCTCGCGCCGTTCCGAGTCCGGCGGACGAAGTTGGCCCGCCCCACCCCCCAAGGCTATAGCCCACCCGTTTTTGTGGCCTTTTTCCGCAGGACGAACTTGGCGCACCGGCCTTCGGGCAGTTATTTTTTAGCGCGGCTGTGCCCGTGGCCTATTTTTGGCTCACAGAGGGCCCTCGCAAAGTCTCGCGCCATTCCGAGTCCGGCGGACGAAGTTGGCCAGCACCACCTACCAAGGCTATAGCCCACCCGTTTTTGTGGACTTTTTCCGCTGGACGAACTTGGCGCCCCGGCCTTCGGGGGGTTATTTTTGGGCGCGGCTGTGTCCGCGGCCTATTTTTGGCACACGGAGGCCCCTCGCAAAGTCTCGCGTCATTCCGAGTCCGGCGGACGAAGTTGGCCAGCCCCACCCCCCAAGGCTATAGCCCACCCGTTTTTGTGGCTTTTTCCGCTGGACGAACTTGGCGCCCCAGCCTTCGGGCGGTTATTTTTTGGTGCGGCTGTGTCCGCTGCCTATTTTTGGCACACGGAGGGCCCTCGCAAAGTCTCGCGCCATTCCGAGTTCGGCGGACGAAGTTGGCCAGCCCCACCTACCAAGGCTATAGCCCACCCGTTTTTGTGGACTTTTTCCGCTGGACGAACTTTGCGCCCCGGCCTTCGGGCAGTTATTTTTGGACGCGGCTTTGCACACGGCCTATTTATGGCACACGGAGGGCCCTCACAAAGTCTCGCGCCATTTCGAGTCCGGCGGACGAAGTTGGCCAACCTCACCACCCAAGGCTATAGCCCACCCGTTTTTGTGGCCATTTTCCGCAGGACGAACTTTGCGCCCCGGCCTTCGGGCTGTTATTTTTGGTCGTGGCTGTGCACTCGGCCTATTTTTGGTACACGGAGGGCCCTCGCAAAGCCTCTCGCCATTCCGAGTCCGGCGGACGAAGTTGGCCAGCCCCACCCCCCAAGGCTATAGCCCACCCGTTTCTGTGGCCTTTTTCCGCTGGACGAACTTGGCGCCCCGGCCTTCGGGCGGTTATTTTTGGGCGTGGCTGTGCCCGCGGCCTATTTTTGGTACACGGAGGGCCCTCGCAAAGCCTCTCGCCATTCCGAGTCCGGCGGATTTGTTGGCCAGCCCCACCCCCCAAGGCTATAGCCCACCCGTTTCTGTGGCCTTTTTCCGCTGGACGAACTTGGCGCCCCAGCCTTTGGGTGGTTATTTTTGAGCGCGGCTGTGCCTGCGGCCTATTTTTGGCTCATGGAGGCCCCTCGCAAAGTCTCGCGCCATTCCGAGTCCGGCGGACGAAGTGGGCCAGCCCCACCCCCCAAGGATATAGCCCACCCGTTTTTGTAGCTTTTTTCCGCTGGACGAACTTGGCGCCCCGGCCTTAGGGCGGTTATTTTTGGACGCGGCTGTGCCTGCGGCATATTTTTGGAACACGGAGGCCCCTCCCAAAGTCTCGCGCCGTTCCGAGTCCGGCGGACGGTTGGCCCGCCCCACCCCCAAGGCTATAGCCCACCGTTTTTGTGGCCTTTTTCCGCAGGACGAACTTGGCGCCCGGCCTTTGGGCAGTTATTTTTAGCGCGGTTGTGCCCGCGGCCTATTTTTGGCACAAAGAGGGCCTCGCAAAGTCTCGCGCCATTCCGAGTCCGGCGGACGAAGTTGTCCAGCCCCACCTACCAAGGCTATAGACCACCCCTATTTGTGGACTTTTTCAGCAGGAAGAACTTGGCGCACCGGCCTTCGGGGGGTTATTTTTGGGCGCGGCTGTGTCCGCGGCCTATTTTTGGCACACGGAGGCCCCTCGCAAAGTCTCGCGACATTCCGAGTCCGCGGATTTGTTGGCCAGCCCAACCCCAAGGCTATAGCCCACCCGTTTTTGTGGCTTTTTCCGCTGGACGAACTTGGCGCCCCAGCCTTCGGGCGGTTATTTTTTGGTGCGGCTGTGTCCGCTGCCTATTTTTGGCACACGGAGGGCCCTCGCAAAGTCTCGCGCCATTCCGAGTCTGGCGGACGAAGTTGTCCAGCCCCACCTACCAAGGCTATAGCCCACCCGTTTTTGTGGACTTTTTCCGCTGGACGAACTTTGCGCCCCGGCCTTCGGGCAGTTATTTTTGGACGCGGCTTTGCACACGGCCTATTTATGGCACACGGAGGGCCCTCGCAAAGTCTCGCGCCATTCCGAGTCCGGCGGACGAAGTTGGCCAGCCCCACCCCCCAAGGCTATAGCCCACCCGTTTCTGTGGCCTTTTTCCGCTGGACGAACTTGGCGCCCCGGCCTTCGGGCGGTTATTTTTGGGCGTGGCTGTGCCCGCGGCCTATTTTTGGTACACGGAAGGCCCTCGCAAAGCCTCTCGCCATTCCGAGTCCGGCGGACGAAGTTGGCCAGCCCCACCTCCCAAGGCTATAGCCCACCCGTTTTTGTGGCCTTTTTCCGCTGGACGAACTTGGCGCCCCAGCCGTCGGGTGGTTGTTTTTTAGCGCGGCTGTGCCCGTGGCCTATTTTTGGCTCACGGAGGCCCCTCGCAAAGTCTCACGCCATTCCGAGTCCGGCGGACGAAGTGGGCCAGCCCCACCCCCCAAGGATATAGCCCACCCGTTTTTGTAGCCTTTTTCCGCTGGACGAACTGGGCGCCCCGGCCTTCGGGCGGTTATTTTTGGGTACGGCTATGCCTGCGGCCTATTTTTGGAACACGGAGGCCCCTCACAAAGTCTCGCTCCATTCCGAGTGCGGCGGACGAAGTGGGCCAGCCCTTCCCCCCAAGGGTATAGCCCACCCGTTTTTTGGCCATTTTTCCGCTGGGGGGTTTTGGCACCACGACCTTCGGGCGCTTATTTTTGGGCGCGGCTTTGCCCGCGGATTATTTTTGGCACCCCGAGGCCCCTCGCAAATTCTCGCCCCATTCCGAGTGCGGCGGACGAACTTCGCCCACGCCCCCCACCAAGGCTATAGCCCACCCGTTTTTTGACCATTTTTCCGCTGGGGGGTTTTGGCACCACGATCTTCGGGCGCTTATTTTTGGGCGCGGCTTTACCCGCGGCTTATTTTTGGCACTCCGAATCCCCTAGCAAAGTCTCGCCCCATTCCGAGTCCGGCGGACGAACTTCGCCCGCGCCCCCCACCAAGGCAATAGCCCACCCGTTTTTTGGCCATTTTTCCGCTGGGGGGTTTTGGCACCACGACCTTCGGGCGCTTATTTTTGGGCGCGGCTTTGCCCGTGGCTTATTTTTGGCACCCCGAAGCCCCTCGCAAAGTCTCCCCCCCTTCCGAGTCCTGAGGACGGTTCGCCTGTGCCCCCATCAAGGCTATAGCCCACCCGTTTTTTGGCCATTTTTCCGCTGGGGGTTTTTGGCACCACGACCTTCGGGTGCTTATTTTTGGGCGCGGCTTTGCGCGCTGCTTATTTTTGGTACCCCGAGGCCCCTCGGAAAGTCTCGCCCCATTCCGAGTCCTGCGGACGAACTTCGCCCGCGCCCCCCAACAAGGCTATAGCCCACCCGTTTTTTTGCCAATTTTTCCGCTGGGGGGTTTTGGCACCAAGACCTTCGGGCGCTTATTTTTGGGTGCGGCTTTGTCCGTAGCTTATTTTTGGCACCCCGAGGCCCTTCGCAAAGTCTCACCCCATTCCGAGTCCGGAGGACGAACTTCGCCCGTGCCCCCCACCAAGGCTATCGCCCACCCGTTTTTTGGCCATTTTTCCGCTGGGGGGTTTTGGCACCACGACCTTCGGGCGCTTATTTTTGTGCGCGGCTTTGTCCGCGGCTTATTTTTGGCACCCCGAGGCCGCTCGCAAAGTCTCACCCCATTCCGAGTCCGGAGGACGAACTTCGCCCGTGCCCCCCACCAAGGCTATAGCCCACCCGTTTTTTGTCCATTTTTCCGCTGGGGTTTTGGCACCACGACCTTCGGCGCTTATTTTTGGGCGCGGCTTTGCCCATGGATTATTTTTTGGCACCCGAGGCCCTCGCAAATTCTCGCCCCATTCCGAGTGCGGCGGACGAAAGTCGCCCACGCCCCCCACCAGGGCTATAGCCAACCGGTGTTTTGACCATTTGTCCGGGGGGGGGTTTTGGCACCACGACCTTCGGGCGCTTATTTTTGGGCGCGGCTTTACCCGCGGCTTATTTTTGGCACTCCGAATCCCCTAGCAAAGTCTCGCCCCATTCCGAGTCCGGCGGACGAACTTCGCCCGCGCCCCCCACCAAGGCAATAGCCCACCCGTTTTTTGGCCATTTTTCCGCTGGGGGGTTTTGGCACCACGACCTTCGGGCGCTTATTTTTGGGCGCGGCTTTGCCCGCGGCTTATTTTTGGCACCCCGAAGCCCCTCGCAAAGTCTCACCCCATTCCGAGTCCGGAGGACGAAGTTCGCCCGTGCCCCCCATCAAGGCTATAGCCCACCCGTTTTTTGGCCATTTTTCCGCTGGGGGGTTTTGGCACCACGACCTTCGGGCGCTTATTTTTGGGCGCAGCTTTGCCCGCGGCTTATTTTTAGCACCCCGAAGCCCCTCGCAAAGTCTCACCCCATTCCGAGTCCGGAAGACGAAGTTCGCCCGTGCCCCCCATCAAGGCTATAGCCCACCCGTTTTTTGGCCATTTTTCCGCTGGGGGGTTTTGGCACCACGATCTTCGGGCGCTTATTTTTGGGCGCGGCTTTGCCCGCGGCTTATTTTTGGCACTCCGAGTCCCCTAGCAAAGTCTCGCCCCATTCCGAGTCCGGCGGACGAACTTCGCCCGCGCCCCCCACCAAGGCAATAGCCCACCCGTTTTTTGGCCATTTTTCCGCTGGGGGGTTTTGGCACCACGACCTTCGGGCGCTTATTTTTGGGCGCGGCTTTGCCCGCGGCTTATTTTTGGCACCCCGAAGCCCCTCGCAAAGTCTCACCCCATTCCGAGTCCGGAGGACGAAGTTCGCCCGTGCCCCCCATCAAGGCTGTAGCCCACCCGTTTTTTGGCCATTTTTCCGCTGGGAGGTTTTGGCACCACGACCTTCGGGCACTTATTTTTGGGCGCGGCTTTGCACGCTGCTTATTTTTGGTACCCCGAGGCCCCTCGCAAAGTCTCACCCCATTCCGAGTCCTGCGGACGAACTTCGCCCGCGCCCCCCACCAAGGCTATAGCCCACCCGTTTTTTTGCCAATTTTTCCGCCGGGGGGTTTTGGCACCATGATCTTCGGGCGCTTATTTTTGGGCGCGGCTTTGCCCGCGGCTTAGTTTTGGCACTCCGAGTCCCCTCGCAAAGTCTCGCCCCATTCCGAGTCCGGCGGACGATCTTCGCCCGCGCCCCCCACCAAGGCAATAGCCCACCCGTTTTTTGGCCATTTTTCCGCTGGGGGGTTTTGGCACCACGACCTTCGGGCGCTTATTTTTGGGCGCGGCTTTGCCCGCGGCTTATTTTTGGCACCCCGAAGCCCCTCGCAAAGTCTCACCCCATTCCGAGTCCGGAGGACGAAGTTCGCCCGTGCCCCCCATCAAGGCTATAGCCCACCCGTTTTTTGGCCATTTTTCCGCTGGGGGGTTTTGGCACCACGACGTTCGGGCGCTTATTTTTGGGTGCGGCTTTGCGCGCTGCTTATTTTTGGTACCCCGAGGCCCCTCGCAAAGTCTCGCCCCATTCCAAGTCCTGCGGACGAACTTCGCCCGCGCCCCCCACCAAGGCTATAGCCCACCCGTTTTTTTGCCAATTTTTCCGCTGGGGGGTTTTGGCACCACGACCTTCGGGCACTTATTTTTGGATGCGGCTTCGCCTGCGGCTTATATTTGGCACCCCTAGGCCCCTCGCAAAGTCTCGCCCCATTCCGAGTCCGGCGGACGAACTTCGTCCGCGCCCCCCACCAAGGCTATAGCCCACCCGTTTTTTGGCTATTTTTCCGCTGGGGTTTTGGCACCACGACCTTCGGGGCTTATTTTGGGCGTGGCTTTGCACGCGGCTTATTTTGGCACCAGGGACCCTCACAAATTCTCGCCCCATTCCGAGTCCGGGGGACGAACTTCGCCCGGGCCCCCAAGGCTATAGCCCACCCGTTTTTTGTCAATTTTTCCGCTGGGGTTTTGGCACCACGACCTTCGGGTGCTTATTTTTGGGTGTGGCTTTGCCCTTTGCTTATTTTTGTCACCCGAGGCCCCTCGCAAAGTCTCACCTCATTCCGAGTCCGGAGGACGAACTCGCCGCCGATGCCACCCCCCAAGGCTATGGCCCACCCGTTTTTGTGGCCTTTTTCCGCTGGACAAACTTGGCACCACGACCTTCGGGCTCTTATTTTTGGGCGCGTCTTTGCCCGCGGCTTATTTTTGGCACCCCGAGGCCCCTCGCAAAGTCTCGCCCCATTCCGAGTCCGGCGGACGAACTTCGCCCGCGCCCCCCACCAAGGCTATAGCCCACCCGTTTTTTTGCCAATTTTTCCGCCGGGGGGTTTTGGCACCACGATCTTCGGGCGCTTATTTTTGGGCGCGGCTTTGCCCGCGGCTTAGTTTTGGCACTCCGAGTCCCCTCGCAAAGTCTCGCCCCATTCCGAGTCCGGCGGACGAACTTCGCCCGCGCCCCCCACCAAGGCAATAGCCCACCCGTTTTTTGGCCATTTTTCCGCTGGGGGGTTTTGGCACCACGACCTTCGGGCGCTTATTTTTGGGCGCGGCTTTGTCCGCGGCTTATTTTTGGCACCCCGAAGTCCCTCGCAAAGTCTCACCCCATTCCGAGTCCGGAGGACGAAGTTCGCCCGTGCCCCCCATCAAGGCTATAGCCCACCCGTTTTTTGGCCATTTTTCCGCTGGGGGGTTTTGGCACCACGACCTTCGGGCGCTTATTTTTGGGTGCGGCTTTGCGCGCTGCTTATTTTTGGTACCCCGAGGCCCCTCGCAAAGTCTCGCCCCATTCCGAGTCCTGCGGACGAACTTCGCCCGCGCCCCCCACCAAGGCTATAGCCCACCCGTTTTTTTGCCAATTTTTCTGCTGGGGGGTTTTGGCACCACGACCTTCGGGCACTTATTTTTGGATGCGGCTTCGCCTGCGGCTTATATTTGGCACCCCTAGGCCCCTCGCAAAGTCTCGCCCCATTCCGAGTCCGGCGGACGAACTTCGTCCGCGCCCCCCACCAAGGCTATAGCCCACCCGTTTTTTGGCTATTTTTCCGCTGGGGGGTTTTGGCACCACGACCTTCGGGGGCTTATTTTTGGGCGTGGCTTTGCACGCGGCTTATTTTTGGCACCCCGAGGACCCTCACAAAGTCTCGCCCCATTCCGAGTCCGGCGGACGAACTTCGCCCGCGCCCCCCCCCCAAGGCTATAGCCCACCCGTTTTTTTGTCAATTTTTCCGCTGGGGGTTTTGGCACCACGACCTTCGGGTGCTTATTTTTGGGTGTGGCTTTTTCCGCGGCTTATTTTTGGCACCCCGAGGCCCCTCGCAAAGTCTCACCTCATTCCGAGTCCGGAGGACGAACTTCGCCCGTGCCACCCACCAAGGCTATAGCCCACCCGTTTTTTGGCCATTTTTCCGCTGGGGGGTTTTGGCACCACGACCTTCGGGCGCTTATTTTTGGGCGCGGCTTCGCGCGCTGCTTATTTTTGGCACCCCGAGGCCCCTCGCAAAGTCTCACCCCATTCCGAGTCCTGCGGACGAACTTCGCCCGCGCCCCCCACCAAGGCTATAGCCCACCCGTTTTTTTGCCAATTTTTCCGCCGGGGGGTTTTGGCACCACGATCTTCGGGCGCTTATTTTTGGGCGCGGCTTTGCCCGCGGCTTAGTTTTGGCACTCCGAGTCCCCTCGCAAAGTCTCGCCCCATTCCGAGTCCGGCGGACGCTCCGCCGCGCCCCCACCAAGGCCATAGCCCACCCGTTTTTGGCCATTTTTCCGCTGGGGGGTTTTGGCACCACGACCTTCGGGCGCTTATTTTTGGGCGCGGCTTTGTCCGCGGCTTATTTTTGGCACCCCGAAGTCCCTCGCAAAGTCTCACCCCATTCCGAGTCCGGAGGACGAAGTTCGCCCGTGCCCCCCATCAAGGCTATAGCCCACCCGTTTTTTGGCCATTTTTCCGCTGGGGGGTTTTGGCACCACGACCTTCGGGCGCTTATTTTTGGGCGCGGCTTTGCGCGCTGCTTATTTTTGGTACCCCGAGGCCCCTCGCAAAGTCTCGCCCCATTCCGAGTCCTGCGGACGAACTTCGCCCGCGCCCCCCACCAAGGCTATAGCCCACCCGTTTTTTTGCCAATTTTTCCGCTGGGGGGTTTTGGCACCACGACCTTCGGGCACTTATTTTTGGATGCGGCTTCGCCCGCGGCTTATATTTGGCACCCCTAGGCCCCTCGCAAAGTCTCGCCCCATTCCGAGTCCGGCGGACGAACTTCGTCCGCGCCCCCCACCAAGGCTATAGCCCACCCGTTTTTTGGCTATTTTTCCGCTGGGGGGTTTTGGCACCACGACCTTCGGGGGCTTATTTTTGGGCGTGGCTTTGCACGCGGCTTATTTTTGGCACCCCGAGGACCCTCACAAAGTCTCGCCCCATTCCGAGTCCGGCGGACGAAGTTGGCCAGCCCCACGCCCCAAGGCTATAGCCCACCCGTTTTTGTCAATTTTTACGCTGGGGGTTTTGGCACCACGACCATCGGGCGCTTATTTTTTGGGGTGGCTTTTTCAGCGGCTTATTTTTGTCACCCCGAGGCCCCTCGCAAAGTCTCACCTCATTCCGAGTCCGGAGGAACTCGCCGTGCCACCCACCAAGGCTATAGCCCACCCGTTTTTTGGCCATTTTTCCACTGGGGGGTTTTGGCACCACGACCTTCGGGCGCTTATTTTTGGGCGCGGCTTCGCGCGCTGCTTATTTTTGGCACCCCGAGGCCCCTCGCAAAGTCTCGCCCCATTCCGAGTCCGGTGGACGAACTTCGCCCGCGCCCCCCACCAAGGCTATAGCCCACCCCTTTTTTTGGCAATTTTTCCGCTGGGGGGTTTTGGCACCACGACCTTCGGGCGCTTATTTTTTGGTGCGGCTTTTTCTGCGGCTTATTTTTGGCACCCCGAGGCCCCTCGCAAATTCTCGCCCCATTCCGAGTGCGGCGGACGAACTTCCCCCGCGCCCCCCACCAAGGCTATAGCCCACCCGTTTTTTGACCATTTTTCCGCTGGGGGGTTTTGTCACCACGATCTTCGGGCGCTTATTTTTGGGCGCGGCTTTGCCCGCGGCTTATTTTTGGCACTCCGAGTCCCCTCGCAAAGTCTCGCCCCATTCCGAGTCCGTGGACGAAACTCGCCCGCGCCCTTCTACTCAAGGCAATAGCCCACCCGTTTTTTGGCCATTTTTCCACTGGGGGGTTTTGGCACCACGACCTTCGGGCGCTTATTTTTGGGCGCGGCTTTGCCCGCGGCTTATTTTTGGCACCCCGAAGCCCCTCGCAAAGTCTCACCCCATTCCGAGTCCGGAGGACGAAGTTCGCCCGTGCCCCCCATCAAGGCTATAGCCCACCCGTTTTTTGGCATTTTTCCGCCTGGGGGGTTTTGGCACCACGACCTTCGGGCGCTTATTTTTGGGCGCGGCTTTGCGCGCTGCTTATTTTTGGTACCCCGAGGCCCCTCGCAAAGTCTCGCCCCATTCCGAGTCCGGCGGACGAACTTCGCCCGCGCCCCCCACCAAGGCTATAGCCCATCCGTATTTTTGCCAATTTTTCCGCTGGGGGGTTTTGGTACCACGACCTTCGGGCACTTATTTTTGGGTACGGCTTCGCCCGCGGCTTATTTTTTGCACCCCTAGGCCCCTCGCAAAGTCTTGCCCCATTCCGAGTCCGGCGGACGAACTTCGTCTGCGCCCCCCACCAAGGCTATAGCCCACCCGTTTTTTGGCTATTTTTCCGCTGGGGGGTTTTGGCACCACGACCTTCGGGGGCTTATTTTTGGGCGTGGCTTTGCACGCGGCTTATTTTTGGGACCCCGAGGACCCTCACAAAGTCTCACCCCATTCCGAGTCCGGCGGACGAACTTCGCCCGCGCCCCCCACCAAGGCTACAGCCCACCCGTTTTTTGGCCATTTTTCCGCTGGGGGGTTTTGGCACCACGACCTTTGGGGGCTTATTTCTGCACGCGGCTTTGCCTGCGGCTTATTTCAGGCACCCCGAGGCCCCTCGCAAAGTCTCGCCCCATTCCGAGTCCGGCGGACGAACTTCGCCCGCGCCCCCCACCAAGGCTATAGCCCACCCGTTTTTTGGCCTTTTTTCCGCTGGAGGGTTTTGGCACCACGACCTTCGGGCCCCTATTATTGGGCGTGGGTTCACCCACGGATTATTTTTGGCACCCCGAGGCCCCTCGCAAATTCTCGCCCCATTCCGAGTCCGGCGGACGAACTTCGCCCGCGCCCCCCACCAAGGCTATAGCCCACCCGTTTTTTGGCCATTTTTCCGCTGCGGGGTTTTGGCACCACGACCTTCGGGCACTTATTTTTTGGTGCGGGTTTGCCCGCGGCTTATTTTTGGCACCCTGAGGCCCTTCACAAAATCTCGCCACATTCCGAGTCCGGCGGAAGAACTTCGCCCGCGCCCTCCACCAAGGCTATAGCCCACCCGTTTTTTGGCCATTTTTCCGCTGGGGGGTTTTGGCACCACGACGTTCGGGCTTTATTTTTGGGCGCTGCTTTGCACGCGGCTTATTTTTGGCACACCGAGGCCCCTCACAAAGTCTCGCCCCATTCCGAGTCCGGCGGACGAACTTCGCCCGCGCCCCCCACCAAGGCTATAGCCCACCCGTTTTTTGCCCATTTTTCTGCTGGGGGGTTTTGGCACCACGACCTTTGCGGCCTTATTTTTGGGCGCGGCTTTTTCCGCGGCTTATTTTTGGCACCCCGAGGCCCCTCGCAAATTCTCGCCCAATTCCGAGTCCGGCGGACGAACTTCGCCCGCGCCCCCCACCAAGGCTATAGCCCACCCGTTTTTTGGCCATTTTTCCGCTGGGGGGTTTTGGCACCACGACCTTCGGGGGCTTATTTTTTGAGTGGTTTATCCCGCGGCTAATTTTTGGCACCCCGAGGCCCCTCGCAAAGTCTCGCCCAATTCCGAGTCCGGCGGACGAACTTCGCCCGCGCCCCCCACCAAGGTTATAGCCCACCCGTTTTTTTGTCCATTTTTCCGCTGGGGGGTTTCGGCACCACGACCTTCGGGGGCTTATTTTCGGGCGTGGCTTTGCACGCGGCTTAATTTTGGCACCCCGAGGACCCTCACAGAGTCTCACCCCATTCCGAGTCCGGCGGACGAACTTCGCCCGCGCCCCCCACCAAGGCTATAGCCCACCCGTTTTTTTGGCAATTTTTCCGCTGGGGGGTTTTGGCACCACGACCTTCGGGCACTTATTTTTGGGTGCGGCTTTGTCCGCGGCTTATTTTTGGCACCCCGAGGCCCCTCGCAAAGTCTCACCCCATTCCGAGTCCGGAGGACGAACTTCGCCCGCGACCCACACCAAGGCTATAGCCGACCCGTTTTTTGGCCATTTTTCCGCTGGGGGGTTTTGGCACCACGACCTTCGGGCCCCTATTATTGGGCGTGGGTTCACCCACGGATTATTTTTGGCACCCCGAGGCCCCTCGCAAATTCTCGCCCCATTCCGAGTCCGGCGGACGAACTTCGCCCGCGCCCCCCACCAAGGCTATAGCCCACCCGTTTTTTGCCCATTTTTCTGCTGGGGGGTTTTGGCACCACGACCTTCGCGGCCTTATTTTTGGGCGCGGCTTTTTCCGCGGCTTATTTTTGGCACCCCGAGGCCCCTCGCAAATTCTCGCCCAATTCCGAGTCCGGCGGACGAACTTCGCCCGCGCCCCCCACCAAGGCTATAGCCCACCCGTTTTTTGGCCATTTTTCCGCTGGGGGGTTTTGGCACCACGACCTTCGGGGGCTTATTTTTTGAGTGGTTTATCCCGCGGCTAATTTTTGGCACCCCGAGGCCCCTCGCAAAGTCTCGCCCAATTCCGAGTCCGGCGGACGAACTTCGCCCGCGCCCCCCACCAAGGTTATAGCCCACCCGTTTTTTTGTCCATTTTTCCGCTGGGGGGTTTCGGCACCACGACCTTCGGGGGCTTATTTTCGGGCGTGGCTTTGCACGCGGCTTAATTTTGGCACCCCGAGGACCCTCACAGAGTCTCACCCCATTCCGAGTCCGGCGGACGAACTTCGCCCGCGCCCCCCACCAAGGCTATAGCCCACCCGTTTTTTTGGCAATTTTTCCGCTGGGGGGTTTTGGCACCACGACCTTCGGGCGCTTATTTTTGGGTGCGGCTTTGTCCGCGGCTTATTTTTGGCACCCCGAGGCCCCTCGCAAAGTCTCACCCCATTCCGAGTCCGGAGGACGAACTTCGCCCGCGACCCACACCAAGGCTATAGCCGACCCGTTTTTTGGCCATTTTTCCGCTGGGGGGTTTTGGTACCACGACCTTCTGGCGCTTATTTTTGGGCGTGGCTTTGCCCGAGCCTTATTTTTGACACCCCAAGGCCCCTCGCAAAGTCTCGCCCCATTCCGAGTCCGGCGGACGAACTTCGCCCTCGCCCCCCACCAAGGCTATAGCCCACCCGTTTTTTGGCCATTTTTCCGCTGGGCGTTTTGGCACCACGACCTTCGGGCGCTTATTTTTGGGCGCGCGTTTGCCCGCGGCTTATTTTTGGAACCCCGAGGCCCCTCGCAAAGTCTCGCCCCATTCCGAGTCCGGCGGACGAACTTCGCCCGCGACCCACACCAAGGCTATAGCCCACCCGTTTTTTGGCCATTTTTCCGCTGGGGGGTTTTGGTACCACGACCTTCGGGCGCTTATTTTTGGGCGCGGCTTTTTCCGAGGCTTATTTTTGACACCTCGAGGCCCCTCGCAAAGTCTCACCCCATTCCGAGACCGGCGGACGAACTTCGCCCTCGCCCCCCACCAAGGCTATAGCCCACCCGTTTTTTGGCCATTTTTCCGCAGGGGGGTTTTGGCACCACGACCTTCGGGCGCTTATTTTTGGGCGCGGCTTTGCCCGCGGCTTATTTTTGGCACCCCGAAGCCCCTCGTAAAGTCTCACCCCATTCCGAGTCCGGAGGACGAAGTTCGCCCGTGCCCCCCATCAAGGCTATAGCCCACCCGTTTTTTGGCCATTTTTCCGCCTGGGGGGTTTTGGCACCACGACCTTCGGGCGCTTATTTTTGGGCGCGGCTTTGCGCGCTGCTTATTTTTGGTACCCCGAGGCCCCTCGCAAAGTCTCGCCCCATTCCGAGTCCGGCGGACGAACTTCGCCCGCGCCCCCCACCAAGGCTATAGCCCACCCGTATTTTTGCCAATTTTTCCGCTGGGGGGTTTTGGCACCACGACCTTCGGGCACTTATTTTTGGGTACGGCTTCGCCCGCGGCTTATTTTTTGCACCCGTAGGCCCCTCGCAAAGTCTCGGCCCATTCCGAGTCCGGCGGACGAACTTCGTCTGCGCCCCCCACCAAGGCTATAGCCCACCCGTTTTTTGGCTATTTTTCCGCTGGGGGGTTTTGGCACCACGACCTTCGGGGGCTTATTTTTGGGCGTGGCTTTGCACGCGGCTTATTTTTGGGACCCCGAGGACCCTCACAAAGTCTCGCCCCATTCCGAGTCCGGCGGACGAACTTCGCCCGCGCCCCCCACCAAGGCTATAGCCCACCCGTTTTTTGGCCATTTTTCCGCTGGGGGGTTTTGGTACCACGACCTTCGGGCGCTTATTTTTGGGCGCGGCTTTTTCCGAGGCTTATTTTTGACACCTCGAGGCCCCTCGCAAAGGCTCGCCCCATTCCGAGTCCGGCGGACGACCTTCGCCCGCGCCCCCCACCAAGGCTATAGCCCACCCGTTTTTTGGCCATTTTTCCGCTGGGGGGTTTTGGCACCACGACCTTCGGGCACTTATTTTTGGGTACGGCTTCGCCCGCGGCTTATTTTTTGCACCCGTAGGCCCCTCGCAAAGTCTCGGCCCATTCCGAGTCCGGCGGACGAACTTCGTCTGCGCCCCCCACCAAGGCTATAGCCCACCCGTTTTTTGGCTATTTTTCCGCTGGGGGGTTTTGGCACCACGACCTTCGGGGGCTTATTTTTGGGCGCGCGTTTGCCCGCGGCTTATTTTTGGAACCCCGAGGCCCCTCGCAAAGTCTCGCCCCATTCCGAGTCCGGCGGACGAACTTCGCCCGCGACCCACACCAAGGCTATAGCCCACCCGTTTTTTGGCCATTTTTCCGCTGGGGGGTTTTGGTACCACGACCTTCGGGCGCTTATTTTTGGGCGCGGCTTTTTCCGAGGCTTATTTTTGACACCTCGAGGCCCCTCGCAAAGTCTCACCCCATTCCGAGACCGGCGGACGAACTTCGCCCTCGCCCCCCACCAAGGCTATAGCCCACCCGTTTTTTGGCCATTTTTCCGCAGGGGGGTTTTGGCACCACGACCTTCGGGCGCTTATTTTTGGGCGCGGCTTTGCCCGCGGCTTATTTTTGGCACCCCGAAGCCCCTCGTAAAGTCTCACCCCATTCCGAGTCCGGAGGACGAAGTTCGCCCGTGCCCCCCATCAAGGCTATAGCCCACCCGTTTTTTGGCCATTTTTCCGCCTGGGGGGTTTTGGCACCACGACCTTCGGGCGCTTATTTTTGGGCGCGGCTTTGCGCTGCTTATTTTGGTACCCGAGGCCCTCGCAAAGTCTCGCCCCATTGCGTGTCCGTCGGACGAACTTCGCCCGCGCCCCCCACCAAGGCTATAGCCCACCCGTATTTTTGCCAATTTTTCCGCTGGGGGGTTTTGGCACCACGACCTTCGGGCACTTATTTTTGGGTACGGCTTCGCCCGCGGCTTATTTTTTGCACCCGTAGGCCCCTCGCAAAGTCTCGGCCCATTCCGAGTCCGGCGGACGAACTTCGTCTGCGCCCCCCACCAAGGCTATAGCCCACCCGTTTTTTGGCTATTTTTCCGCTGGGGGGTTTTGGCACCACGACCTTCGGGGGCTTATTTTTGGGCGTGGCTTTGCACGCGGCTTATTTTTGGGACCCCGAGGACCCTCACAAAGTCTCGCCCCATTCCGAGTCCGGCGGACGAACTTCGCCCGCGCCCCCCACCAAGGCTACAGCCCACCCGTTTTTTGGCCATTTTTCCGCTGGGGGGTTTTGGCACCACGACCTTTGGGGGCTTATTTTTGGGCGTGGCTTTGCCTGAGGCTTATTTCAGGCACCCCGAGGCCCCTCGCAAAGGCTCGCCCCATTCCGAGTCCGGCGGACGACCTTCGCCCGCGCCCCCCACCAAGGCTATAGCCCACCCGTTTTTTGGCCATTTTTCCGCTGGGGGGTTTTGGCACCACGACCTTCGGGGGCTTATTTTTTGAGTGGTTTTGCCCGCGGCTAATTTTTGGCACCCCGAGGCCCCTCGCAAAGTCTCGCCCCATTCGGAGTCCGGCGGACGAACTTCGCCCGCGCCCCCCACCAAGTTTATAGCCCACCCGTTTTTTTGTCCATTTTTCCGCTGGGGGGTTTCGGCACCACGACCTTCGGGGGCTTATTTTCGGGCGTGGCTTTGCACGCGGCTTAATTTTGGCACCCCGAGGGCCCTCACAGAGTCTCACCCCATTCCGAGTCCGGCGGACGAACTTCGCCCGCGCCCCCCACCAAGGCTATAGCCCACCCGTTTTTTTGGCAATTTTTCCGCTGGGGGGTTTTGGCACCACGACCTTCGGGCGCTTATTTTTGGGTACGGCTTTGTCCGCGGCTTATTTTTGACACCCCGAGGCCCCTCGCAAAGTCTCACCCCATTCCGAGTCCGGAGGACGAACTTCGCCCGCGACCCACACCAAGGCTATAGCCGACCCGTTTTTTGGCCATTTTTCCGCTGGGGGGTTTTGGTACCACGACCTTCTGGCGCTTATTTTTGGGCGTGGCTTTGCCCGAGCCTTATGTTTGACACCCCAATGCCCCTCGCAAAGTCTCGCCCCATTCCGAGTCCGGCGGACGAACTTCGCCCTCGCCCCCCACCAAGGCTATAGCCCACCCGTTTTTTGGCCATTTTTCCGCTGGGCGTTTTGGCACCACGACCTTCGGGCGCTTATCTTTGGGCGCGCGTTTGCCCGCGGCTTATTTTTGGAACCCCGAGGCCCCTCGCAAAGTCTCGCCCCATTCCGAGTCCGGCGGACGAACTTCGCCCGCGACCCACACCAAGGCTATAGCCCACCCGTTTTTTGGCCATTTTTCCGCTGGGGGGTTTTGGTACCACGACCTTCGGGCGCTTATTTTTGGGCGCGGCTTTGTCCGAGGCTTATTTTTGACACCTCGAGGCCCCTCACAAAGTCTCACCCCATTCCGAGACCGGCGGACGAACTTCGCCCTCGCCCCCCACCAAGGCTATAGCCCACCCGTTTTTTGGCCATTTTTCCGCAGGGGGGTTTTGGCACCACGACCTTCGGGTGCTTATTTTTGGGCGCGGCTTTGTCCGCGGCTTATTTTTGGAACCCCGAGGCCCCTCGCAAAGTCTCGCCCCATTCCGAGTCCGGCGGACGAACTTCGCCCGCGCCCCCCACCAAGGCTATAGCCCACCTGTTTTTTTGCCATTTTTCCGCTGGGGGGTTTTGGCACCACGATATTCGAGGACTTATTTTTGGGCGCGGCTTTGTCCGCGGCTTATTTTTGGCACCCTGAGGCCCCTCGGAAAGTCTCGCCCCATTCCGAGTCCGGCGGACGAACTTCGCCCGCGCCCCCCCCAAGGCTATAGCCCACCCGTTTTTTTGCAATTTTTCCGCAGGGGGGTTTTGGCACCACGATCTTCGGGTGCTTATTTTTGGGCACGGCTTTACCCGCGGCTTATTTTTTGCACCCTGACGCCCCTCGCAAAGTCTCACCCCATTCCGAGTCCGGCGGACGAACTTCGCCCGCGCCCCCCACCAAGGCTATAGCCCACCTGTTTTTTGGCCATTTTTCCGCAGGGGGGTTTTGGCACCACGATCTTCGGGTACTTATTTTTGGGCGCGGCTTTACCCGCGGCTTATTTTTTGTACCCCGACGCCCCTCGCAAAGTCTCACCCCATTCCGAGTCCGGCGGACGAACTTCGCCCGCGCCCCCCACCAAGGCTATAGCCCACCCGTTTTTTGGCCATTTTTCCGCTGGTGGGATTTGGCACCACGATCTTCGGGCGCTTATTTTTGGGCGCGGCTTTTCCCGCGGCTTATTTTTGGCACCCCGAGGCCCCTCGCAAAGTCTCGCCCCATTCCGAGTCCGGCGGACGAATCTCGCCTCGCGCCCCCACCAAGGCTATAGCCCACCCATTTTTTGGCCATTTTTCCGTTGGGGGGTTTTGGCACCACGACCTTTGGGCGTTTATTTTTGGGCGCGGCTTTGCCCGCTGCTTATTTTTGGCACTCCGAGGCCCCTCGCAAAGTCTCGCCCCATTCCGAGTCCGGCGGACGAACTTCGCCCACGCCCCCCACGAAGGCAATAGCCCACCCGTTTTTTGGCCATTTTTCCACTGGGGGGTTTTGGCACCACGACCTTCGGGCGCTTATTTTTGGGCGCGGCTTTGTCCGCGGCTTATTTTTGGCACCCTGAGGCCCCTCGCAAATTCTCGCCTCATTCCGAGTGCGGCGGACGAACTTCGCCAGCGCCCCCCCCCAAGGCTATAGCCCACCCGTTTTTTGACCATTTTACCGCTGGGGGGTTTTGGCACCACGATCTTCGGGCGCTTATTTTTGGGCGCGGCTTTGCCCGCGGCTTATTTTTGGCACCCCGAGGCCCCTCGCAAAGTCTCGCCCCATTCCGAGTCCGGCGGACGAACTTCGCCCGCGCCCCCCAGCAAGGCTATAGCGCACCCGTTTTTTGTCCATTTTTCCGCAGGGGGGTTTTGGCACCACGACCTTCGGGCACTTATTTTTGCGCGCGGCTTTGACCGCGGCTTATTTTTGGCACTCCGAGGCCCCTCGTAAAGTGTCGCCCCATTCCGAGTCCGGCGGACTAACTTCGCCCGCGCCCCCCACCAAGGCTATAGCCCACCCCTTTTTTGGCCTTTTTTTCCGCTGGGGGGTTTTGGCACCATGACCTTCGGGCGCTTTTTTTTTCGCGCGGCTTTGCCCGTGGCTTATTTTTGGCACCCCGAGGCCCCTCGTAAAGTCTCGCCCCATTCCGAGTCCGGCGGACGAACTTCGCCCGCGCCCCCAACCAATGCTATAGCCCACCCGTTTTTTGGCCATTTTTCCGCTGGGGGGTTTTGGCTCCACGACCTTTGGGAGCTTATTTTTGGGCGCGGCTTTCCCCGTGGCTTATTTTTGGCACCCTGAGGCCCCTCGCAAAGTCTCACCCCATTCCGAGTCCGGCGGACGAACTTCGCCCGCGCCCCCAACCAAGGCCCTAGCCCACCCGTTTTTTGGCCATTTTTCCGCTTGGGGGTTTTGGCACCACGACCTTCGGGCGATTATTTTTAGGCGCGGCTTTGCCCGCGGCTTATTTTTGGTACCCCAGGGCCCCTCGCAAAGTCTCAACCCATTCCGAGTCCGGCGGACGAACTTCGCCCGCGCCCCCACCAAGGCTATAGCCCACCCGTTTTTTGGCCATTTTTCCGCTGGGGGGTTTTGGCACCACAACCTTCGGGCGGTTATTTTTGGGCGCGGCTTTGCCCGCGGCTTATTTTTGGCACCCCGAGGCCCCTCGCAAAGTCTTACCCCATTCCGAATCTGGCGGACGAACTTCGCCCGCGCCTCCCACCAAGGCTATAGCCCACCCGTTTTTTGGCCATTTTTCCGCTGGGGGGTTTTGGCACCACCACCTTCGGGCACTTATTTTTGGGCGCGGCTTTGCCCGCGGCTTATTTTTGCCACCCGTAGGCCCCTCGCAAAGTCTCACCCCATTCCGAGTCCGGCGGACTAACTTCGCCCGCGCCCCCCACCAAGGCTATAGCCCACCCGTTTTTTGGCCTTTTTTCCGCTGGGGGGTTTTGGCACCATGACCTTTGGGCGCTTATTTTTTCGCGCGGCTTTGCCCGTGGCTTATTTTTGGCACCCCGAGGCCCCTCGTAAAGTCTCGCCCCATTCCGAGTCCGGCAGACGAACTTCGCCCGCGCCCCCCACCAAGGCTATAGCCCACCCGTTTTTTGGCCATTTTTCCGCTGGGGGGTTTGGGCGCGCCGACCTTCGTCGGGTTATTTTTGGGCGCGGCTGTACCCGCGGCCTATTTTTGGCACGCGGAGGCCGTTCGCAAAGTCTCACCCCATTCCGAGTCCGGCGGACGAAGTTGGCCAGCCCCTCCCCCCAAGGATATAGCCCACCCGTTTTTTGGTCATTTTTCCGTTGGGGGGATTGGGCGCTCCGACCTTTGGGGGGTTATTTTTGGGCAGGGGTTTGCCCGCGGCCTATATTTGGCACGCGGAGGCCGTTCGCAAAGTCGCGCCCCATTCTGAGTCCGGCGGACGAAGTTGGCCAGCCCCTCCCCCCAAGGCTATAACGCACCCGTTTTTTGGCCATTTTTCCGCTGGGGGGTTTGGGCGTGCTGACCTTCGGAGGGTTATTTTTGGGCGCGGCTGTGCCCGCGGACTATTTTTGGTACGCGGAGGCCGTTCGCAAATTCTCGCCCCATTCCGAGTCCGGCGGACGAAGTTGGCCAGCCCCTCCCCCCAAGGCTATAGCCCACCCGTTTGTTGGCCATTTTTCCGTTGTGGGGTTTGGGCGCGCCGACCTTCACGGGGTTATTTTTGGGTGCGGCTGTTTCCGCGGCCTATTTTTGGCACGCGGAGGCCGTTCGCAAAGTCTCGCCCCATTCCAAGTCCGGCTGACGAAGTTGGCCAGCCCCTCCCCCCAAGGATATAGCCCACCCGTTTTTTGGACATTTTTCCGCTGGGGGGTTTGGGCGCTCCGACCTTCGGGGGGTTATTCTTGGGCACGGCTGTGCCCGCGGCCTATATTTGGCACGCGAAGGCCGCTCGCAAAGTCTCGCCCCATTCCGAGTCCGGCAGACGAAGTTGGCCAGCCCCTCCCCCCAAGGCTATAGCCCACCCGTTTTTTGGCCATTTTTCCGCTGGGGGGTTAGGGCGCGCCGACCTTCGGGGGGTTATTTTTGGGAACGGCTGTGCCCACGGCCTATTTTTGGCATGCGGAGGCTGCTCGCAAAGTCTCGCCCCATTCCGAGTCCGGCGGACGAAGTTGGCCAGCCCCTCCCCCCAAGGCTATAGCCCACCCGTTTGTTGGCCATTTTTCCGCTGGGGGGTTTGGGCGCGCCGACCTTCGGTGGGTTATTTTTGGGCGCGGCTGTGCCCGCGGCCTATTTTTGGCACGCGGAGGCCGCTCGCAAAGTCTCGACCCATTCCGAGTCCGGCGGACGAAGTGGGCCAGCCCCTCCCCCGAAGGATATAGCCCACCCGTTTGTTGGCCATTTTTCCGCTGTGGGGTTTGGGCGCGCCGACCTTCGGGGGGTTATTTTTGGGCGCAGCTGTGCCCTCGTCCTATTTTTGGCATGCGGAGGCCGCTCGCAAAGTCTCGCCCCATTCCGAGTCCGGCGGACAAAGTTGGCCAGCCCCTACCCCCAAGGCTATAGCCCACCTATTTTTTGGCCATTTTTCCGCTGGAGGGTTTGGGCGCGCCGACCTTCGGGGGGTTATTTTTGGGCGTGGCTGTGCCTGCGGCCTATTTTTGGCACACGGAGGCTGCTCGCAAAGTCTCACCCCATTCCGAGTCCGGCGGACGAAGTTGGCCAGCCCCTCCCCCCAAGGCTATAGCGCAACCGTTTTTTGGCCATTTTTCCACTGGGGGGTTTGGGCGCGCTGACCTTCGGGGGGTTATTTTTGGGCGTGACTGTGCCCACGGCCTATTTTTGGCACGCGGAGGCCGCTCGCAAAGTCTCGCCTCATTCCGAGTCCGGCGGACGAAGTTGGCCAGCCCCTCCCCCCAAGGCTATAGCGCACCCGTTTTTTTGCCATTTTTCCGCTGGGGGGTTTGGGCGCGCCGACCTTCGGGGGGTTATTTTTGGGCACGGCTGTGCCCGCGGCCTATTTTTGGCACGCGCAGGCCGCTCGCAAAATCTCGCCCCATTCCGAGTCCGGCGGACGAAGTTGGCCAGCCCCTCCCCCCAAGGCTATAGCCCACCCGTTTATTGGCCATTTTTCCGCTGGGGGGGTTTGGGCGCGCCGACCTTCGGTGGGTTATTTTTGGGCGCGGCTGTGCCCGCGGCCTATTTTTGGCACACGGAGGCCACTAGCAAAGTCTCGCCCCATTCCGAGTCCGGCGGACGAAGTGGGCCAGCGCCTCCCCCCAAGGATATAGCCCACCCGTTTCTTGGCCATTTTTCCGCTGTGGGGTTTGGGCGCGCCGACCTTCGGGGTGTTATTTTGGGGCGCGGCTGTGCCCGCATCCTATTTTTGGCATGCGGAGGCCGCTCGCAAAGTCTCACCCCATTCCGAGTCTGGCGGACAAAGTGGGCCAGCCCCTCCCCCCAAGGCTATAGCCCACCCATTTTTTGGCCATTTTTCCGCTGGAGGGATTGGGCACGCCGATCTTCGGGGGATTATTTTTGGGCGCGGCTGTGCCTGCAGCCTATTTTTGGCACATGGAGGCCGCTCGCAAAGTCTCACCCCATTCCGAGTCCGGCGTACGAAGTTGGCCAGCCCCTCTCCCCAAGGCTATAGCGCAACCGTTTTTTGGCCATTTTTCCACTGGGGGGTTTGGGCGCGCCGACCTTCGGGGGGTTATTTTTGGGCGCTGCTGTGCCCGCGGCCAATTTTTGGCACACGGAGGCCGCTCATAAAGTCTCGCCCCATTCCGAGTCCGGCGGACGAAGTTGGCCAGCCCCACCTCCCAAGGCTATAGCCCACCCGTTTTTGTGGCCTTTTTCCGCTGGACGAACTTGGTGCCCCGGCCTTCGGGCGGTTATTTTTGGGCGCGGCTGTGCCCACGGCCTATTTTTTGCACATAGGACCCCTCACAAAGTCTCCCGCCATTCCGAGTCCGGCGGACGAGGTTGGCCAGCCCCACCCCCCAAGGCTATAGCCCACCCGTTTCTGTGGCCTTTTTCCGCTGAACGAACTTGTCGCCCCGGCCTTCGGGCTTTTATTTTTGGGTGCGGCTATGCCCACGGTCTATTTTTGGCACACGGAGGCCCCTCGCAAAGTCTCGCGCCATTCCGAGTCCGGCGGACGAAGTTTGCCAGCCCCACCCCCCAAGGCTATAGCCCACCCGTTTTTGTGGCTTTTTTCCGCTGGACGAACTTGGCGCCCCGGCCTTTGGGCTGTTATTTTTGGGCCCGGCTGTGCCCGCGGCCTATTTTTGGCACGCGGAGGGCCCTCGCAAAGTATCGCGCCATTCCGAGTCCGGCGGACGAAGTTGGCCCGCCCCACCCCCCAAGGCTATAGCCCGCCCGTTTTTGTGGCCTTTTTCCGCTGGACGAACTTGGCGCCCCGGCCTTCGGGCGGTTATTTTTGGGCGCGGCTCTGCCCGCGCCCTATTTTTGGCACACGTAGGTCCCTCGCAAAGTCTTGCGCCATTCGGAGTCCGGCGGACGAAGTTGTCCAGCCCCACCCCGCAAGCCTATAGCCCACCCGTTTTTGTGGCCTTTTTCCGCTGGACGAACATGGGGCCCGGTCTTCGGGCGGTCATTTTTGGGCGCGGCTGTGCCCGCGGCCTATTTTTGGCACACGGAGGGCCCTCGTAAAGTCTCGCGCCATTCCGAGTCTGGCGGACGAAGTTGGCCCGCCCCACCCCCCAAGGTTATAGCCCACCGTTTTTGTGGCCTTTTTCCGCTGGACGAACTTGGCGCCCCGGCCTTCAGGCTGTTATTTTTGGGCGCGGCTGTGCCCGCGGCCTATTTTTGGCTCACAGAGGGCCCTCGCAAAGTCTCGCGCCATTCCGAGTCCGGCGGACGAAATTGGCCTGCCCTCCCCCCAAGGCTATAGCGCACCCGTTTTTTGGCCATTTTTCCGCTGGGGGGTTTGGGCGCGCCGACTTTCGGAGGGTTATTTTTGGGCGCGGCTATGCCCGTGGCCTATTTTTGGCACGCGGAGGCCGCTTGTATATTCTCGCCCCATTCCGAGTCCGGCGGACAAAGTTTGCCAGCCCCTCCCCCCAAGGCTATAGCCCACCCGTTTGTTGGCCATTTTTCCGCTGTGGGGTTTGGGCGCGGCGACCTTCGGGGGTTTATTTTTGGGCGCGGCTGTGCCCGCAGCCTATTTTTGGCACACGGAGGCCCCTCGCAAAGTCTCGCGCCATTCCGAGTCCGGCGGGCGAAGTTGGCCAGCCCCACCCCCCAAGGCTATAGCCCACCCGTTTTTGTGGCATTTTTCCGCTGGACGAACTTGGCGCCCCGGCCTTCGGGCCGTTATTTTTGGGCGCGGCTGTGTCCACGGCATATTTTTGGCACACGGAGGCCCCTCGTAAAGTCTCGCACCATTCCGAGTCCGGCGGACGAAGTTGGCCAGCCCCACCCCCCAAGGCTATAGCCCACCCGTTTTTGTGGCCTTTTTCCGCTGGACGAACTTGGCGCCCCGGCCTTCGGGCGGTTATTTTTGGGCGCGGCTGTGCCCGCAGCCTATTTTTGGCACACGGAGGCCCCTCGCAAAGTCTCGCGCCATTCCGAGTCCGGCGGACAAAATTGGCCAGCCCCACCCCCAAAGGCTATAGCCCACCCGTTATTGTGGCCTCTTTCCTCTGGACGAACTTGGCGCCACGGCCTTCGGGCAGTTATTTTTGGATACGGCTGTGCCCACGGCCTATTTTTGGCACACGGAGGCCCCTCGCAAAGTCTCGAGCAAATCCGAGTCCGGCGGACGAAGTTGGCCAGCCCCACCCCCCAAGGCTATAGCCCACCCGTTTTTGTGGCCTTTTTCCGCTGAACGAACTTGGCGCCCCGGCCTTCGGGTGGTTATTTTTGGGTGCGGCTGTGCCCGCAGCGTATTTTTGGTACACGGAGGCCCTCGCAAAGTCTCGCGCCATTCCGAGTCCGCCGGACAAAATTGGCCAGCCCCACCCCCCAAGGCTATGGCCCACCTGTTTTTGTGGCCTTTTTCCGCTGGACAAACTTGGCGCTCCGGCCTTCGGGTGGTTATTTTTAGACCCGGCTGTGCCCGCGGCCTATTTTTGGCACATGGAGGCCCCTCGCAAAGGCTCACGCCATTCCGAGTCCGGCGGACGAAGTTGGCCAGCCCCACCCCCCAAGGATATAGCCCACCCGTTTTTGTGGCCTTTTTCCGCTGGACGAACTTGGCGCCCCGGCCTTCGGGCGGTCATTTTTGGACGCGGCTGTGCCCGCGGCCTATTTATGGTGCACGGAGGCCCCTCGCAAAGGCTCGCACCATTTCGAGTCCGGCGGACGAAGTAGGCCAGCCCCACCCCGCAAGGCTATAGCCCACCCGTTTTTGTGGCCTTTTTCCGCTGGACGAACTTGGCGCCCCGGCCTTCGGGCGGTTATTTTTGGGCGCGGCTGTGGCCGCGGCCTATTTTTGGCACACGGAGGCCCGTCGCAAAGTCTCGCACCATTCCAAGTCCGGCGGACGAAGTGGGCCAGCCCCACCCCCCAAGGCTATAGCCCACCCGTTTTTGTGGCTTTTTTCCGCTGGACGAAGTTGGTGCCACGGCCTTCGGGCGGTTATTTTTGGGCGCGGCTGTGCGCATGACCTATTTTTGGCACACGGAGGACCCTCGGAAAGTCTCGCACCATTCCGAGTCCGGTAGACGAACTTGGCCAGCCCCACCCCCTAAGGCTATAGCCCACCCGTTTTTGTGGCCTTTTTCCGCTGGACGAACTTGGCGCCCCGGCCTTCGGGCGGTTATTTTTGGGCTCGGCTATGCTTGCGGCCTATTTTTGGCACACGAAGGCCCCTCGCAAAGTCTCGCGCCATTCCGAGTCCGACGGACGAAGTTGGCCAGCCGCACCCCCCAAGGCTATAGGCCACCCGTTTTTGTGGCCTTTTTCCGCTGGACGAACCTGGTGCCCCGGCCTTCGGGTGGTTATTTTTTGTTGTGACTATGCCCATCGCCTCTTTTTTGTACACGGAGGCCCCTCGGAAAGTTTCGCGCCATTCCGAGTCTGGCAGACGAAGTTGGCCAGCCCCACCCCCCAAGGCTATAGCCCACCCGTTTTTGTGGACTTTTTCCGCTGGACGAACTTGGCGCCCCGGCCTTCGGGCGGTTATTTTTGGGCACGGCTGTGCCCACGGCCTATTTTTGGCACACGGAGGCCCCTCGCAAAGTCTCGCGCCATTCGGAGTCCGGCGAACGAAGTTGGCAAGCCCCGCCCACCCGTTTTTGTGGCCCTTTTCCTCTGGACGAACTTGGCGCCCCGGCCTTCGGGCGGTTATTTTGGACGTGGCTGTGACCGTGGCCTATTTTTGGCAAACGGAGGCCCCTCGCAAAGTCTCGTGCCATTCCGAGTCCGGCGGACGAAGTGGGCCAGCCCCAACCGCCAATGCTATAGCCCACCCGTTTTTGTGGCCTTTTTCCGCTGGACGAACTTGGCGCCCCGGCCTTCGGGCGGTTATTTTTGGGCGCGGCTGTGCACGCGACCTATTTTTGGCACACGGAGGACCCTCGGAAAGTCTCGCACCATTCCGAGTCCGGCAGACGAACTTGGCCAGCCCCACCCCCTAAGGCTATAGCCCACCCGTTTATGTGGCCTTTTTCCGCTGGACGAACTTGGCGCCCCAGACTTCGGGCCGTTATTTTTGGACGCGGCTGTGCCCGTAGCCTATTTTTGGAACACAGAGGCCCCTCGCAAAGTCTCATGCCATTCCGAGTGCGGCGGACGAAGTGGGCAAGCTCCACCACCCAAGGCTATAGCCCACCCGTTTTTGTGGCCTTTTTCCGCTGGATGAACTTGGCGCCCCGGCCTTCGGGCGCTTATTTTTGGGCGCGGCTGTGGCCGCGGCCTATTTTTGGCACACGGCGGCCCCTCGTAAAGTCTCGCACCATTCCAAGTCCGGCGGACGAAGTTGGCCAGCCCCACCCCCCAAGGCTATAGCCCACCCGTTTTTGTGGCCATTTTCCGCTGGACGAAGTTGGTGCCACGGCCTTCGGGCCGTTATTTTTGGGCTCGGCTGTGCCCGCGGTCTATTTTTGGCACACGGAGGCCCCTCGCAAAGTCTCGCGCCATTCCGAGTCCGACGGATGAAGTTGACCAGCCGCACCCCCCAAGGCTATAGGCCACCCGTTTTTGTGGCCTTTTTCCGCTGGACGAACCTGGTGCCCCGGCCTTCTGGCGGTTATTTTTGGGCGCGGCTGTGCCCGCGGCCTATTTTTTGCACACGGAGGCCCTTCAGAAAGTCTCGCGCCATTCCGAGTCCGGCAAACGAAGTTGGCCAGCCCCACCCCCCAAGGCTATAGCCCACCCGTTTTTGTGGACTTTTTCCGCTGGACGAACTTGGCGCCCCGGCCTTCGGGCAGTTATTTTTGGGCGCGGCTGTGTTCACGGCCTATTTTTGGCACACGGAGGCCCCTCGCAATGTCTCGCGCCATTCGGAGTCCGGCGGACGAAGTTGGCAAGCCCCACCCCCCAAGGCTATAGCCCACCCGTTTTTGTGGCCCTTTTCCTCTGGACGAACTTGGCGCCCCGGCCTTCGGGCGGTTATTTTTGGACGTGGCTGTGAATGCGGCCTATTTTTGGCACACGGAGGCCCCTCGCAAAGTCTCGCGCCATTCCGAGTGCGGCGGACGAAGTTGGCCAGCCCCACCCCCCAAGGCTATAGCCCACCCGTATTTGTGGCCTTTTTCCGTTAGACGAACTTGGCGCCCGGCATTCGGGGGGTTATATTTGGGCGCGGCTGTGCCAACAGCCTATTTTTGGCACACGGAGGCCGCTCACAAAATCTCACCCCATTCCGAGTCCGGCAGACGAAGTTGGCCAGCCCCTCCCCCCAAGGCTATAGCCCACCCATTTTTTGGCCTTTTTTCCACTGGGGGGTTTGGGCGCGCCGACCGTCGGGGGGTTATTTTTGGTCGCGGCTGTGCTCGCGGCCTTTTTTTGGCACGCGGAGGCCGCTCGTAAAGTCTTGCCCCATTCCGAGTCCGGCGGACGAAGTTGGCTAGCCCCTCCCCCCAAGGCTACAGCCCACCCGTTTTTTGGCCATTTTTCCGCAGGGAGGTTTGGGCGTGCCGACCTTTGGTGGGTTATTTTTGGGCGCGGCTGTTCCCGCGGCCTATTTTTGGCATGCGGAGGCCACTCGCAAAGTCTCGCACCATTCCGAGTCAGGCGGACGAAGTTGGCCAGCCCCTCCCCCCAAGGCTATAGCCCACCCACTTTTTGGCCGTTTTTCCGCTGGTGGGTTTGGGCGTGCCGACATTCGGGTGGTTATTTTTGGGCTCGGCTGTGCCCGTGGCCTATTTTTGGCCGTGGAGGCCGCTCGCAAAGTCTCGCCCCATTCCGAGTTCGGCAGACGAAGTTGGCCAGCCCCTCCCCCCAAGGCTATAGCCCACCCATTTTGTGGCCATTTTTCCACTGGGGGGTTTGGGTGCGCCGACCTTCGGGGGGTTATTTTTGGGCGCGGCTGTGCCCGCGTCCTATTTTTGGCACGCGCAGGGCCCTCGCAAAGTCTCGCGCCATTCCGAGTCCGGCGGACGAAGTTGACCAGCCCCACCCCACAAGGCTATAGCCCACCCGTTTTTGTGGCCTTTTTCCACTGGACGAACTTGGCGCCCCGGCCTTCGGGCGGTTATTTTTGGGTGCGGCTGTGCCCTCGACCTATTTTTGGCACAAGGAGGCCCCTCGCAAAGACTCGCGCCATTCCGAGTCCGGCGGACGAAGTTGGCCAGCCCCACCACTCAAGGCTATAGCCCACCCGTTTTTGTGGCCTTTTTCCACTGGACGAACTTGGCGCCCCGGCCTTCGGGCGGTTATTTTTGGGTGCGGCTGTGCCCTCGACCTATTTTTGGCACAAGGAGGCCCCTCGCAAAGTCTCGCGCCATTCCGAGTCCGGCGGACGAAGTTGGCCAGCCCCACCACTCAAGGCTATAGCCCACCCGTTTTTGTGGCATTTTTCCGCTGGACGAACTTGGTGCCCCGGCCTTCGAGCGGTTATTTTTGTGCGCGGCTGTGTCCGCGGCCTATTTTTTGGTACACGGAGGCCCCTCACAAAGTCTCGCACAATTCCGAGTCTGGCGGACGAAGTTGGCCAGCCCCACCCCCCAAGGCTATAGCCCACCCGTTTTTGTGGCCTTTTTCCGCTGGACGAACTTGGCGCCCCAGCCTTCGGGCGGTTATTTTTGGGCGCGGTTGTGTCCGCGGCCTATTTTTGGAACACGGAGGGCCCTTACAAAGTCTCGCGCAATTCCGTGTCCGGCGGACGAAGTTGGCCAGCACCACCCCCCAAGGCTATAGCCCACCCGTTTTTGTGGCCTTTTTCCGCTGGACGAACTTGGCGCCCCGGCCTTCAGGTGGTTATTTTAGGGCGCGGCTATGCCCGCAGCCTATTTTTGGCACACAGAGGGCCCTCGCAAAGTCTCGCGCCATTCCGAGTCCGGCGGACGAAGTTTGCCAGCCCCACAACCCAAGGCTATAGCCCACCCGTTTTTGTGGCCTTTTTCCGCTGGACGAACTTGGCGCCCCGACCTTCGGGGGGTATTTTTGGGCGCGGCTGTGCACGCGGCCTATTTTTGGTACACGGAGGCCCCTTTCAAATTCTCGCGCCATTCCGAGTCCGGCGGATGAAGTTGGCTAGCCCCACCTCCCAAGGCTATAGCCCACCGGTTTTTGTGGCCTTTTTCCGCTGCACGAACTTGGTGCCCCGGCATTCGGGCGGTTATTTTTGGACGCGGCTGTGCCCGTGGCCTATTTTTGTCACGCGGAGGCCGCTTGCTAAGTTTCGCACTATTCCGAGTCCGGCGGACGAAGTAGGCCAGCCCCTCCCCCCAAGGCTATAGCCCACCCGTTTTTTGGCCATTTTTCCGCAGGGGGGTTTGGGCGCGCCGACCTTCGGAGGGTTATTGTTGGGCGCGGCTGTGTCCACGGCCTATTTTCGGCACGTGGAGGATGCTCGCAAAGTCTCGCCCCATTCCGAGTCCGGCGGACGAAGTTGGCCAGCCCCTCCCCCCAAGGCTATAGCCCACCCGTTTTTTGGCCATTTTTTCGCTGGAAGAACTTGGCGCCCCGACTTTTGGGAGGTTATTTTTGGGCGCGCCTGTGCCCGTGGCCTATTTTTGTCACGCGGAGGCCGCTCGCAAAGTCTCGCCCCATTCCGAGTCCGGCGGACGAAGTTGGCCAGCCCCACTTCCTACGGCGATAGCCCACTCGCTTTTGTCGCCTTTTCCGCGGGACGAACTTGGCGCCCCAGCCTTCGGGCGGTTATTTTTGAGTGCGGCTGTGCCTGTGGCCTATTTTTGGCACATGGAGGCCCCTGACAAAGTCTCGCGCCATTCCGAGTCCGGCGGACGAAGTTGGTCAGCCCCACCCCCCAAGGCTATAGCCCTCCCGTTTTTGTGGCCTTTTTCCGCTGGACGAACTTGGCGCTCCGGCCTTCGGGCGCTTATTTTTGGGTGAGGCTGTGCCCGCGGCATATTTTTGGCACACGGAGGCCCCTCACAAGGTCTCGCACCATTCCGAGTCCGGCGGACGAAGTGGGCCAGCCCCACACCCCAAGGCTATAGCCCACCCGTTTTTGTGGCCTTTTTCCGCTGGACGAACTTGGCGCCCCGGCCTTCGGGCGTTTATTTTTGGGCGCGGCTGTGCCCCCGGCTTATTTTTGGCACGCGGAGGCCACTTGCAAAGTCTCGCACCATTCCGAGTCCGGCGGACGAAGTTGGCCAGCCCATCCCCGCAAGGCTATAGCCCACCCGTTTTTTAGCCATTTTTCCACAGGACGAACTTGGCGCCCCGGCCTTCGGGCAGTTATTTTTGGGCGCGACTGTGCCCACGGCCTATTTTTAGCACGTGGAGGGTGCTCGCAAAATCTCGCCCCATTCCGAGTCCGGCGGACGATGTTGGCCAGCCCCTCCCCACAAGGCTATAGCCCACCCGTTTTTTGGCCATTTTTCCGCTGGGGGGTTTGGGCGCGCCGACCTTCGGGGGGTTATTTTTGATGGCGGTGGTGCCCGCGGCCTATTTTCGGCACGCGGAGGCCGCTCGCAAAGTCTCTCCCCATTCCGAGTCCGGCGGACGAAGTTGGCCAGCCCCTCCCCCCAAGGCTATAGCCCACCCGTTTTTTGGCCATTTTTCCGCTGGACGAACTTGGCGCCCCGGCCTTCGGGCGGTTATTTTTAGGCGCGGCTGTGCCCGCGGCCTATTTTTGGCACGCGGAGGCCGCTCGCTAAGTCTCGCGCGATTCCGAGTCCGGCGGACGAAGTGGGCCAGCCCCTCCCCCCAAGGCTATAGCCCACCCATTTTTTGGCCATTTTTCCGCAGGGGGGTTTGGGCGCGCCGACCTTCGGAGGGTTATTGTTGGGCGCGGCTGTGTCCACGGCCTATTTTTGGTACGCGGAGGCCGCTCGTAAAGTCCCACCCCATTCAGAGTCCGGCGGACGATGTTGGCCAGCCCCTCCCCCCAAGGCTATAGCCCACCCGTTTTTTGGCCATTTTTCCGCTGGGGGGTTTGGGCGCGCCGACCTTCAGGGGGTTATTTTTGGGGGCAGCGGTGCCCGCGGCCTATTTTCAGCACGTGGAGGATGCTCGCAAAGTCTCGCCCCATTCCGAGTCTGGCGGACGAAGTTGGCCAGCCCCTCCCCCCAAGGCTATAGCCCACCCGTTTTTTGGCCATTTTTTCGCTGGAAGAACTTGGCGCCCCGGCTTTTGGGAGGTTATTTTTGGGCGTGCCTGTACCCGCGGTCTATTTTTGTCACGTGGAGGCCGCTCGCAAAGTCTCGCCCCATTCCGAGTCCGGCGGACGAAGTTGGCCAGCCCCACCTCCTACGGCGATAGCCCAGTCGCTTTTGTGGCCTTTTTCCGCAGGACGAACATGGCGCCCCAGCCTTCGGGCGGTTATTTTTGGGCGCGGCTGTGCCCGTTGCCAATTTTATTGCACACGGAGGGACCTCGCAAAGTCTCGCGCCATTCCGAGTCCGGCGGACGAAGTTGGCAAGCCCCACCACCCAAGGCTATAGCCCGCCCGTTTTTGTGGCCTTTTTCCGCTGGATGAACTTGGCGCCCCGGCCTTCGGGCGGTTATTTTTGGGTGCGGCTGTGCCCGTGGCCAATTTTTGGCACATGGAGACCCCTGACAAAGTCTCGCGCCATTCCGAGTCCGGCGGACGAAGTTGGCCAGCCCCACCCCCCAAGGCTATAGCCCACCCGTTTTTGTGGCCTTTTTCCGCTGGACGAACTTGGCGCCCCGGCCTTCGGGCGGTTATTTTTGGGCACGGCTGTGCCCACAGCCTATTTTTGGCACACGGAGGGCCCTCGCAAAGTCTCGCGGCATTCCGAGTCCGGCGGACGAAGTTGGCCAGCACCACCTCCGAAGGCTATAGCCCACCCGTTTTTGTGTCCTTTTTCCGCTGGACGAACTTGGCGCCCCGGCCTTCGGGCGGTTATATTTGTGCGCGGCTGCGTCCGTGTCCTATTTTTGGCTCACGGAGGCCCCTCGCAAAGTCTCGAGCAAATCCGAGTCCGGCGGACGAAGTTGGCCAGCCCAACCTCCCAAGGCTATAGCCCACCCGTTTTTGTGGCCTTTTTCCGCTGGACGAACTTGGCGCCCCGGCCTTCGGGCGGGTATTTTTGGACGCGGCTGTGCCCGCGGCCTATTTTTGGCACACGGAGGGCCCTCGCCAAGTCTCGCGGCATTCCGAGTCCGGCGGACGAAGTTGGCCAGCACCACCTCCGAAGGCTATAGCCCACCCGTTTTTGTGTCCTTTTTCCGCTGGACGAACTTGGCGCCCCGGCCTTCGGGCGGTTATATTTGTGCACGGCTGCGTCTGTGGCCTATTTTTGGCACACGGAGGCCCCTCGCAAAGTCTCGAGCAAATCCGAGTCCGGCGGACGAAGTTGGCCAGCCCCACCCCCCAAGGCTATAGCCCACCCGTTTTTGTGGCCTTTTTCCGCTGGACGAACTTGGCGCCCCGGCCTTCGGGCGGTTAGTTTTGGGTGCCGCTATGCCCGCGTGCTATTTTTGGCACACGGAGGCCCCTCGCAAAGTCCTGCGCCATTCCGAGTCCGGCGGACGAATACGGCCAGACCCACCCCCCAAGGCTATAGCCCACCCGTTTTTGTGGCCTTTTTCCGCTGGACGAACTTGGCGGCCCGGCCTTTGGGCGGTTATTTTTGGGCGCGGCTGTGCACGCGTGCTATTTTTGGCACACGGAGGCCCCTCGCAAAGTCTCGTGCCATTCCGAGTCCGGCGGACGAAGTTGGCCAGCCCCACCCCCCAAGGCTATAGCCCACCCGTTTTTGTGGCCTTTTTCCGCTGGACGAACTTCGCGCTCCGGCCTTCGGGCGGTTATTTTTGGGTGCGGCTGTTCCCGCTGCCTATTTTTGGCACACGGAGGCCCCTCACAAGGTCTCGCGCCATTCCGAGTCCGGCGGACGAAGTTGGCCAGCCCCACCCCCCAAGGCTATAGCCCACCCGTTTTTGTGGCCTTTTTCCGCTGGACGAACTTGGCGGCCCGGCCTTTGGGCGGTTATTTTTGGGCGCGGCTGTGCCCGCGTGCTATTTTTGGCACACGGAGGCCCCTCGCAAAGTCTCGTGCCATTCCGAGTCCGGCGGACGAAGTTGGCCAGCCCCACCCCCCAAGGCTATAGCCCACCCGTTTTTGTGGCCTTTTTCCGCTGGACGAACTTCGCGCTCCGGCCTTCGGGCGGTTATTTTTTGGTGCGGCTGTTCCCGCGGCCTATTTTTGGCACACGGAGGCCCCTCACAAGGTCTCGCGCCATTCCGAGTCCGGCGGACGAAGTTGGCCAGCCCCACCCCCCAAGGCTATAGCCCACCCGTTTTTGTGGCCTTTTTCCGCTGGACGAACTTGGCGCCCCAGCCTTCGGCCGGTTATTTTTGGGCGCGGCTGTGCCCGTGGCCTATTTTATTGCACACGGAGGGCCCTCGCAAAGTCTCGCGCCATTCCGAGTCCGGCGGACGAAGTCGGCCAGCCCCACCACCCAAGGCTATAGCCCACCCGTTTTTGTGGCCTTTTTCCGCTGGATGAACTTGGCGCCCCGGCCTTCGGGCGGTTATTTTTGGGTGCGGCTGTGCCCGTGGCCTATTTTTTGCACATGGAGGCCCCTGACACAGTCTCGCGCCATTCCGAGTCCGGCGGACGAAGTTGGCCAGCCCCACCCCCCAAGGCTATAGCCCACCCGTTTTTGTGGCCTTTTTCCGCTGGACAAACTTGGCGCCCCGGCCTTCGGGCGGTTATTTTTGGGCACGGCTGTGCCCGCAGCCTATTTTTGGCACACGGAGGGCCCTCGCAAAGTCTCGCGGCATTCCGAGTCCGGCGGACGAAGTTGGCCAGCACCACCTCCCAAGGCTATAGCCCACCCGTTTTTGTGTCCTTTTTCCGCTGGACGAACTTGGCGCCCCGGCCTTCGGGCGGTTATATTTGTGCGCGGCTGCGTCCGTGGCCTATTTTTGGCACACGGAGGCCCCTCGCAAAGTCTCGAGCAAATCCGAGTCCGGCGGACGAAGTTGGCCAGCCCCACCCCCCAAGGCTATAGCCCACCCGTTTTTGTGGCCTTTTTCCGCTGGACGAACTTGGCGCCCCGGCCTTCGGGCGGTTAGTTTTGGGCGCCGCTGTGCCCGCGTGCTATTTTTGGCACACGGAGGCCCCTCGCAAAGTCCTGCGCCATTCCGAGTCCGGCGGACGAATTCGGCCAGACCCACCCCCCAAGGCTATAGCCCACCCGTTTTTGTGGCCTTTTTCCGCTGGACGAACTTCGCGCTCCGGCCTTCGGGCGGTTATTTTTGGGTGCGGCTGTTCCCGCGGCCTATTTTTGGCACACGGAGGCCCCTCACAAGGTCTCGCGCCATTCCGAGTCCGGCGGACGAAGTTGGCCAGCCCCACCCCCCAAGGCTATAGCCCACCCATTTTTGTGGCCTTTTTCCGCTGGACGAACTTGGCACCCCAGCCTTCGGCCGGTTATTTTTGGGCGCGGCTGTGCCCGTGGCCTATTTTATTGCACACGGAGGGCCCTCGCAAAGTCTCGCGCCATTCCGAGTCCGGCGGACGATGTCGGCCAGCCCCACCACCCAAGGCTATAGCCCACCCGTTTTTGTGGCCTTTTTCCGCTGGATGAACTTGGCGCCCCGGCCTTCGGGCGGTTATTTTTGGGTGCGGCTGTCTCCGCGGCCTATTTTTGGCACACGGAGGCCCCTCACAAGGTCTCGCGCCATTCCGAGTCCGGCGGACGAAATTGGCCAGCCCCACCCCCCAAGGCTATAGCCCACCCGTTTTTGTGGCCTTTTTCCGCTGGACGAACTTGGCGCCCCGGCCTTCGGGCAGTTATTTTTGGGCGCGGCTCTGCTCGAGGCCTATTTTTGGCACACGGAGACCCCTCGCAAAGTCTCGCGCCATTCCAAGTCCGGCGGACGAAGTGGGCCAGCCCAACCTCCCAAGGCTATAGCCCACCCGTTTTTGTGGCCTTTTTCGGCTGGACGAACTTGGCGCCCCGGCCTTCGGGCAGTTATTTTTGGACGCGGCTGTGCCCGGGGCCTATTTTTGGCACACGGAGTCCGCTCGCAAAGTCTCGCGCCATTCCGAGTCCGGCGGACGAAGTTGGCCAGCCCCACCCCCCAAGGCTATAGCCCACCCGTTTTGTTGGCCTTTTTCTGCTGGACGAATTTGGCGCCCCGGCCTTCGGGCGGTTATTTTTGGGGGCGGCTGTGCCCGGGGCCTATTTTTGGCACACGGAGGCCGCTGGAAAAGTCTCGCGCCATTCCGAGTCCGGCGGACGAAGTTGGCCAGCCCCACCCCCCAACGCTATAGCCCACCCGTTTTTGTGGCCTTTTTCCGTTGGACGAAATTGTTGCTCCGGCCTTCGGGCGGTTATTTTTGGGCGCGGCTGTGCCCGCGGCCTATTCTTGGCACACGGAGGCGGCTCGCAAAGTCTCGCGCCATTCCGAGTCCGGCGGACGAAGTTGGCCAGCCCCACCCCCCAAGGCCATAGCCCACCCGTTTTTGTGGCCTTTTTCCGCTGGACGAACTTGGCGCCCCGGCCTTCGGGCGGTTAGTTTTGGGCGCGGCTGGGGGCGGGGACTATTTTTGGCACACGGAGGCCGCTCGCAAAGTCTCGTACCATTCCGTGTCCGGCGGACGAAGTTGACCAGCCCCACCCCGCAAGGCTATAGCCCACCCGTTTTTGTGGCCTTTTTCCGCTGGACGAACTTGGCGCCCCGGCCTTCGGGAGGTTATTTTTGGGCTCGGCTGTGCCCGGGGCCTATTTTTGGCACACGGAGGCCGCTCGCAAAGTCTCGCGCCATTCCGAGTCCGGCGGACGAAGTCGGCCAGCCCCACCCCCCAAGGCTATAGCCCACCCGTTTTTATGGCCTTTTTCCGCTGGACGAACTTGGCGCCCCGGCCTTCGGGTAGTTATTTTTGGGCGCGGCTGGGGGCAGGGACTATTTTTGGCACACGGAGGCCGCTCGAAAAGTCTCGCACCATTCCGAGTCCGGCGGACGAAGTTGGCCAGCCCCAGCCCCCAAGGCTATAGCCCACCCGTTTTTGTGGCCTTTTTCCGCTGGACGAACTTGGCGCCCCGGCCTTCGGGAGGTTATTTTTGGGCGCTGCTGTGGCCGTGGCATATTTTTGGCACGCGGAGGCCGCTCGCAAAGTCTCGCCCCATTCCGAGTCCGGCAGACGAAGTTGGCCAGCCCCTCCCCCCAAGGCTATAGCCCACCCGTTTTTTGGCCATTTTTCCGCTGGACGAACTTGACGCCTCGGCCTTCGGGCGGTTATTTTTGGGAGCGGCTGCGCCCGCGGCCTATTTTCGGCATCCGGAGGCCACTTGCAAAGTCTCGCCCCATTCCGAGACCGGCGGACGAAGTCGGCCAGCGCCTCCCCCCAAGGCTATAGCCCACCCGTTTTTTGGCCATTTTTCCGCTGGGGGGTTTGGGCGCGCCGACCTTCGGGTGGTTATTTTTGGGTACGGCTATGCCCGGGGCCTATTTTTGGCACACAGAGTCGGCTCCCAAAGTCTCGCGCTATTCTGAGTCCGGCGGACGAAGTTGGCCAGCCCCACCCCCCAAGGCTATAGCCCACCCGTTTTTGTGGCCTTTTTCCGTTGGACGAACTTGGCGCCCCGGCCTTCGGGCGGTTATTTTTGTTCGCGGCCGTGCCCGGTGCCTATTTTTGGCACACGAAGGCCGCTCGCAAAGTCTCGCGCCATTCCGAGTCCGGCGGACGAAGTTGGCCAGCCCCACCCCCCAAGGCTATAGCCCACCCGTTTTTGTGGCCTTTATCCGCTGGACGAACTTGGCGCCCCGGCCTTCGGGAGGTTATTTTTTGGCGCGGCTGTGCCCGGGGACTATTTTTGGCACGCGGAGGCCGCTCGCAAAGTCTCGCGCCATTCCGAGTCCGGCGGACGAAGTTGGCCAGCCCCACCCCCCAAGGCTATAGCCCACCCGTTTTTGTGGCCTTTTTCCGCTGGACGAACTTGGCGCCCCGGCCTTCGGGCGGTTATTTTCGGGCGCGGCTGTGCCCGGGGCCTATTTTTGGCACACGGAGACCGCTCGCAACGTCTCGCACCATTCCGATTCCGGCGGACGAAGTTGGCCAGCCCCACCCCCCAAGGCTATAGCCCACCCCCCAAGGCTATAGCCCACCCGTTTTTGTGGCCTTTATCCGCTGGACGAACTTGGCGCCCCGGCCTTCGGGCGGTTATTTTTGTTCGTGGCTGTGCCCGGGGCCTATTTTTCGCACACGGAGGACGCTCGCAAAGTATCGCGCCATTCCGAGTCCGGCGGACGAAGTTGGCCAGCCCCACCCCCCAAGGCTTTAGACCACCAGTTTTTGTGGCCTTTTTCCGCTGGACGAACTTGGCGCCCCGGCCTTCGGGCAGTTATTTTTGGGCGCGGCTGTGCCCGGGGCCTATTTTTGGTACACGGAGGCCGCTCGGAAAGACTTGCGCCATTCCGAGTGCGGCGGACGAAGCGGGCCAGCCCCACCCCAAAGGCTATAGCCCACCAGTTTTTGTGGCCTTTTTCCGCTGGACGAACTTGGCGCACCGGCCTTCGGGCGGTTATTTTTGGGTACGGCTGTGCCCGGGGCCTATTTTTGGCACACGGAGGCCGCTCGAAAAGTCTCGCGCCATTCCGAGTCCGGCGGACGAAGTTGGCCAGCCCCACCCCCCAAGCCTATAGCCCACCCGTTTTTGTGGCCTTTTTCCGCTGGACGAACTTGGCGCCCCGGCCTTCGGGCGGTTATTTTTGGGCGCGGCTGTGCCCGGGGCCTATTTTTGGCACACGGAGGCCGCTCGAAAAGTCTCGCGCCATTCCGAGTCCGGCGGACGAAGTTGGCCAGCCCCACCCCCCAAGCCTATAGCCCACCCGGTTTTGTGGCCTTTTTCCGCGTGGCGAACTTTGCGAACCGGCCTTACGGGGGTTATTTTTGGGCGCGGCTGGGCCAAGGGCCGATTTTTGGCACACGGAGGCCGCTCGAAAAGTCTCGCGCCATTCCGAGTCCGGCGGACGAAGTTGGCCAGCCCCACCCCCCAAGCCTATAGCCCACCCGTTTTTGTGGCCTTTTTCCGCTGGACGAACTTGGTGCCCCGGCCTTCGGGCGGTTATTTTTGGGCGCGGCTGTGGCCGGGGCCTATTTTTGGCACACGGAGGCCGCTCGTAAAGTCTCGCGCCATTCCGAGTCCGGCGGACGAAGTGGGCCAGCTCCACCCCAAGGCTATAGCCCACCCGTTTTTATGGCCTTTTTCCGATGGACGAACTTGGCGCCCCGGCCTTCGGGCGGTTATTTTTGGGCGCGGCTGTATCCGGGGCCTATTTTCAGGACAAGAAAGCCGCTCCCAAACTCTCGCACCATTCCGAGTCCGGCGGACGAAGTGGGCCACCCCACCCCCCAAGGCTATAGCCCACCCGTTTTTGTGGCCTTTTTCCGCTGGACGAACTTGGCGCCCCGGCCTTCGGGCGGTTATTTTTGGGCGCGGCTGTGCCCGGGGCCTATTTTTGGCACACGGAGGCCGCTTGAAAAGTCTCGCGCCATTCCGAGTCCGGTGGACGAAGTTGGCCAGCCCCACCCCCCAAGCCTATAGCCCACCCGTTTTTGTGGCCTTTTTCCGCTGGACGAACTTGGCGCCCCGGCCTTCGGGTGGTTATTTTTGGGCGCGGCTGTGTCCGGGGCCTATTTTTGGCACACGGAGGCCGCTCGAAAAGTCTCGCGCCATTCCGAGTCCGGCGGACGAAGTTGGCCAGCCCCACCCCCCAAGGCTGTAGCCCACCCGTTTTTGTGGCCTTTTTCCGCTGGACGAACTTGGCGCCCCGGCCTTCGGGCAGTTATTTTTGGGCGTGGCTGTGCCTGGGTCCTATTTTTATGCACACGGAGGCCGTCAGAAGTCTCGCGCCACCCCGAGTCCGGCGGACGAAGTTTGCCAGCCCCACTTCCGGCTATAGCCCGTTTTGTGGCCTTTTCCGCTGGACGAACTTGGCGCCCGGCCTTTGGGCGGTTATTTTTGCTCGCGGCTGTGCCGGGGCATATTTTTGGCTCACGGAGGCCGCTCGCAATGTCTCGCGCCATTCCGAGTCCGCGGACGAAGATGGCCAGCCCCAACCCCAAGGCTATAGCCCACCCGTTTTGTGGCCTTTATCCGCTGGACGAACTTGGCGCCCGGCCTTCGGGCGGTTATTTTTAAGCGCGGCTGTGCCCGGGCCTACTTGCAGCACGCGGAGGCGCCTCGCAAAGTCTCGCGCCATTCCGAGTCCGGCGGACGAAGTTGGCCAGCCCCACCCCCCAAGGCTATAGCCGACCCGTTTTTGTGGCCTTTTTCCGCTGGACGAACTTGCCTCCCGGGCCTTCGGGGGGTTATTTTTGGGTACGGCTGTGCCCGGGGCCTATTTTTGGCACACGGAGGCCGCTCGCAAAGTCTCGCGCCATTCCGAGTTCGGCGGACGAAATGGGCCAGCCCCACCCCCCAAGGCTATAGCCCACCCGTTTTTGTGGCCTTTTTCCGCTGGACGAACTTGGCGCACCGGCCTTCGGGCGGTTATTTTTGGGTACGGCTGTGCCCGGGGCCTATTTTTGGCACACGGAGGCCCCTCGAAAAGTCTCGCGCCATTCCGAGTTCGGCGGACGAAATGGGCCAGCCCCACCCCCCAAGGCTATAGCCCACCCGTTTTTGTGGCCTTTTTCCGCTGGACGAACTTGGCGCCCCGGCGTTCGGGCGGTTATTTTTGGGTGCGGCTGTGCCCGGGGCCTATTTTTGGCACACGGAGTCCGCTCGAAAAGTGTCGCGCCATTCCGAGTCCGGCGTACGAAGTTGGCCAGCCCCACCCCCCAAGCCTATAGCCCACCCGTTTTTGTGGCCTTTTTCCGCTGGACGAACTTGGCGCCCCGGCCTTCGGGCGGTTATTTTTGGGCGCGGCTGTGCCCGGGGCCTATTTTTGGCACACGGAGGCCGCTCGAAAAGTCTCGCGCCATTCCGAGTCCGGCGGACGAAGTTGGCCAGCCCCACCCCCCAAGCCTATAGCCCACCCGTTTTTGTGGCCTTTTTCCGCTGGACGAACTTGGCGCCCCGGCCTTCGGGCGGTTATTTTTGGGCGCGGCTGTGTCTGGGGCCTATTTTTGGCACACGGAGGCCGCTCGCAAAGTCTCGCGCCATTCCGAGTCCGGCGGACGAAGTGGGCCAGCCCCACCCCCCAAGGCTATAGCCGACCCGTTTTTGTGGCCTTTTTCCGCTGGACGAACTTGCCGCCCGGGCCTTCGGGGGGTTATTTTTGGGTACGGCTGTGCCCGGGGCCTATTTTTGGCACACGGAGGCCGCTCACAAAGTCTCGCGCCATTCCGAGTTCGGCGGACGAAATGGGCCAGCTTAACCCCCCAAGGCTATAGCCCACCCGTTTTTGTGGCCTTTTTCCGCTGGACGAACCCATGCACCGGCCTTCGGGGGGTTATTTTTGGGTACGGCTGTGCCCGGGGCCTATTTTTGGCACATGGAGGCCCCTCGAAAAGTCTCGCGCCATTCCGAGTTCGGCGGACGAAATGGGCCAGCCCCACCCCCCAAGGCTATAGCCCACCCGTTTTTGTGGCCTTTTTCCGCTGGACGAACTTGGCGCCCCGGCCTTCGGGCGGTTATTTTTGGGTGCGGCTGTGTCCGGGCCTATTTTTGGCACACGGAGGCCGCTCGCGAAGTCTCGCGCCATTCCGAGACCGGCGGACGAAGTTGGCCAGCCCCACCCCCCAAGGCTATAGCCCACCCGTTTTTGTGGGCTTTTTCCGCTGGACGAACTTGGCGCCCCGGCCTTCTGGCGGTTATTTTTGGGCGCGGCTGTGCCCGGGGCCTATTTTTGGCACACGGAGGCCGCTCGAAAAGTCTCGCGCCATTCCGAGTCCGGCGGACGAAGTCGGCCAGCCCCACCCCCCAAGCCTATAGCCCACTCGTTTTTGTGGCCTTTTTCCGCTGGACGAACTTGGCGCCCCGGCCATCGGGTGGTTATTTTTGGGCGCGGCTGTGTTCGGGGCCTAATTTTGGCACACGGAGGCCGCTCGCAAAGTCTCGCGCCATTCCGAGTCCGGCGGACGAAGTTGGCCAGCCCCACCCCCCAAGGCTATAGCCCACCCGTTTTTGTGGCCTTTTTCCGCTGGACGAACTTGGCGCCCCGGCCTTCGGGCGGTTATTTTTGGGCGCGGCTGTGTCTGGGGCCTATTTTTGGCACACGGAGGCCGCTCGTAAAGTCTCGCGCCATTCCGAGTCCGGCGGACGAAGTGGGCCAGCCCCACCCCCCAAGGCTATAGCCGACCCGTTTTTGTGGCCTTTTTCCGCTGGACGAACTTGCCGCCCGGGCCTTCGGGGGGTTATTTTTGGGTACGGCTGTGCCCGGGGCCTATTTTTGGCACACGGAGGCCGCTCACAAAGTCTCGCGCCATTCCGAGTTCGGCGGACGAAATGGGCCAGCTTAACCCCCCAAGGCTATAGCCCACCCGTTTTTGTGGCCTTTTTCCGCTGGACGAACTTGGCGCACCGGCCTTCGGGCGGTTATTTTTGGGTACGGCTGTGCCCGGGGCCTATTTTTGGCACACGGAGGCCCCTCGAATAGTCTCGCGCCATTCCGAGTTCGGCGGACGAAATGGGCCAGCCCCACCCCCCAAGGCTATAGCCCACCCGTTTTTGTGGCCTTTTTCCGCTGGACGAACTTGGCGCCCCGGCCTTCGGGCGGTTATTTTTGGGTGCGGCTGTGTCCGGGCCTATTTTTGGCACACGGAGGCCGCTCGCGAAGTCTCGCGCCATTCCGAGTCCGGCGGACGAAGTTGGCCAGCCCCACCCCCCAAGGCTATAGCCCACCCGTTTTTGTGGGCTTTTTCCGCTGGACGAACTTGGCGCCCCGGCCTTCTGGCGGTTATTTTTGGGCGCGGCTGTGCCCGGGGCCTATTTTTGGCACACGGAGGCCGCTCGAAAAGTCTCGCGCCATTCCGAGTCCGGCGGACGAAGTCGGCCAGCCCCACCCCCCAAGCCTATAGCCCACTCGTTTTTGTGGCCTTTTTCCGCTGGACGAACTTGGCGCCCCGGCCATCGGGTGGTTATTTTTGGGCGCGGCTGTGTTCGGGGCCTAATTTTGGCACACGGAGGCCGCTCGCAAAGTCTCGCGCCATTCCGAGTCCGGCGGACGAAGTTGGCCAGCCCCACCCCCCAAGGCTATAGCCCACCCGTTTTTGTGGCCTTTTTCCGCTGGACGAACTTGGGACCGCGGCCTTCGGGCAGTTATTTTTGGGCACGGCTGTGTCCGGGGCCAATTTTTGGCACACGGAGGCCGCTCGCAAAGTCTCGCGCCATTCTGAGTCCTGCGGACGAAGTTGGCCAGCCCCACCCCCCAAGGCTATAGCCCACCCGTTTTTGTGGCCTTTTTCCGCTGGACGAACTTGGCGCCCCGGCCTTCGGGCGGTTATTTTTGGGCGCGGTGTTGTGCAAATTTTAATGTACTCGCAAGCGCACGAATCTATTGTAGTGTAGATCAATGGTGACGAGTGTCGATCCCACGAGGAGGTGGATTTTAATTATAAATAGAATTAATTTTGTAAATGGGTGGTTGGATTTGTGGTGGAAATGATTTGAATTATCCTAAAATTGGAATTGAGATGGCGATAATAAATTGAAGCGAAATCTGTTGAAATGACGTACTTGGGTATCTGGATCCGTATCAACATGCATCATAGGCTAAATATTCCTTATTAATACCAATTAAATCATGAGGGGGGAATCACACCTCATGAACCACGCTTCTAATCAATATGGTGCTAGTGGCTTATCGTGTTAAATAATAATAACCTTATACTAGAGAGAGGTGTAACCAAGGCGGTATCTAGACAAGATTATTATTATTTGTCGACGAGAAGTCAAAACATCCACAAAAACTAGAGGGGAAGAGAAAATAAATTTACCAAATTAAGCCCATGACACATGTTGAGACTTCACCTTCAACCCAAGCTTGAAAGAAAATTAGCCACTCATAATTGAACTAGGGGCAAAATGGAAATTTATTAAAATACGAAGAAAATACAAGATGGAGAGGGAATTACAGAAAACAGAGTCCAAAAATGGATTCAGGGATATCAAATTAGGGGGGAGAGGCCCCCTTTTTATAGATACATGGAGTAAATCATGGCCATCGGATTAAAAACAGTTTGGACGCTCAGGATTGCGCCACGTCATCAGTCAACAGTCCACGGTTTGACCCGACTTTGAACAGTAACACGGTTTGACCCGACTTTGAACAGTAACGCGGTTTTGACCCGGATGAACAGTAACGCGGTTTGGTTGAAAATAATCCTGTGTGATGCATGTACCGTACGCGAGATTTTTCGTCCACTGATATGCTGCCACGTCACCATCAACAGTACATAAGAATTTTAGCCCAACAGGATCGTGACACCTCATCAGTCAATGCCACATCATCGGTCAATGCCACGTCATCAATCCGTCTATGTGAACAGTGTCGTGAACAGTAACGTAGACAGTACCGTACATGTGAATAGTGCCATTTTTCCTTTTATGCTCCTCCTAAGGTTTTCGACCGTCCTGAGTTCAAAAGTGATGTCCGTTTTGCCGTCTGATCTCTCCTTTATTGTGAAATGACTATAATGCCCCTAAAATACATAAAATACTTAATTAAAATAAAACAAACGGAATTAAATCAAAAGAAGGTTAAATTCATAAAAGTAAAGGTGTTAGTAAGACTTGAAATGTAAAATGACGGTTTTCTCCTTTATAAATATGCATTTTCTAACACTCAACACACCCCCCAACCAGCTTATTGCTAGTCCCTAGCAAATGAAGCGAAAATAAAATTCAAATTCAAAATGATTTTTTTTTTATTTTTAAATTTAGAAACACTCATGTTTATTCAATCAGATTAATGATAGCAATCAAATAAAAGTATAAGCATTATCTCCAGTCTAAAGCAACGTCACACCCACATCAACCATCCACATGAATCAGCCCAATAGACTTTGTTATAGCTACTTTCAAGAATGACATGTCAAACCCCAAAATCTCACTGGAAGTAGTGACACTCTCACAAAGAAATTAAACCAAATAAAAATAGTCACTCCAATGAATGGTAATTGAGAGAAAATAATGAAGAAGTGATATCACATGCTCTCACCAAGATAAAATAAATATGCCCTCAGCTTAAAAATAATACGATCTCAAGTCAAATAAAAACTGTTAGTCAACCCAATTTATTTATTTTTTTTTATATGCACCACTACATCTTTTTAGCCCATATAACCAGCTTCTACTTCAGATTATAATTCCCTAAAATCAGGAAGGACTTTTATTAGGATGTAACGTAGGCTAGGGACATGGTTAACAAAGAAAGGAAATAAAGAAAATAAAGTATATGTTTGAGAAAAATGCAGAGAAAATATGCATTTTTTTTTTGTGTGGAAGTTGCAAGGTGGATTTCACCTATTATTGTTATTTTTATTCTTTTGAAACAACAACTTTTGTTTTGTTGTTGTTTTTTTTTTTTTTTGGTATAACTTCACTGATCAACATAATTATTTACATTTTCTCAAACATAAATAGGTGATGGAACTTATAAGATATCGGGTAATACTCCAAATCGGAGTGGGTCAAGATGATAAGTTGACAAAGAAAATGTTTTTTTTTTTTTTTAAAAGGCTCAAAAGGGTTAACTATGGATATTTAATAAAAGGGATGGCTAGAAAGGCTCAAACGGATCAAAGATGGCCTTTCCATCGTCTTTTAGGGCTCTAAATAATCTTCCATATCTACTAGTTAGATGGGCTTCCAAATGTAACAACACACTTTTTTTTTCTCTTTTTTTTTCCTTTTTTTTTTATTAAGGGTTAACTCAAAAGAAATCTAGAGATCGTGTATACAATAATAAACTGCTAAGCTGTATAAAGAATGGGCAAAAGGGTTACTCTCCAAGAAAAATAATAGGCTCAAAAACTCACTTGGTACTTATTATGACATGTTCATTCCTTCAAGCAACTCATATATGTCTCCGACATCAACATGTAGAGTAGCAAACATAATGTAACATCACTTAAGACCAAAGATAATACAAATACTAAAATTTAAAATTAATCATGTCATCCAATGTTAAAACAAATCACAAAAATTTTTTTTTTTTTTTAAACAACATTCTACCCCCCAACCTATTCTAAACATGAAAGAAAAATATGCATGCAGAAATGTGAAAATGATGCATAAAAACTAATTAGAAAAGTTACACTTAAAATGATAGAAAACGAAAATGAATTTTTTTTTTTTAACTTAGAAGATGCGTTTCTAGAGGCACTACACTCCATATTCAGCCATCTTCGACTCAAAAGTTGGAAAATGTATATTTATAGAGGAGAAATTAAAAAGAAGAAGAAAAATGAACATCAAAACTTAATAAAGAAAAAGAAATTTTTTATTTTTTTGTTTTTTTTATTTTTTATTTTTTATTATTATTTTTTAACTTAGAAGATGCGTTTCTAGAGTAACTACACTCCATATTCAGCCATCTTCAACACAAAAAGTTAGCAACAGTTAGTTTCTACAACAAAAAATTAGTAAAAACTTAACCAAGATTCCACAATTGTCGACTATTCCCTCCCCCCAACCAGAACGAAACATTGTCCTCAATGTTTAAAAGGAAAGAAGTAGAGTTTAGAAGACATCACCTGGGTGGTGCAACACAGAAGAAAATATTTACAGGCGGAGAGTTAAATCTAATTTGTACTTCTTACTGCTGCTACTGTTACCATCATTATTTGGTCGCTCCAACACAAAGGTCCAGGGGTTTGGCTTTGGTCTAAAAGCTTGTAACAGATCAAGTAGCTCCTTAGCAGTGTGAGCACAAATAAAAAGTTTTTTCACATGGGAAGGAATGAAGTAGTTTTTTATTGCATGGTTAAGAAATGCGATAAAGTCATCATAAAAGTTATTGACATTTAACAAACCGATGGGTTTCTGGTGGATGTGCAGATGGGCCCAAGATGCTAGTGTGATAAGTGCCTCTAGTGTTGCAAGATCTCCTGGAAGGAAAATAAAAGCATCAGCATGATTAAGCATTTCAGTTATTCTTTCTTGCATACCTGAGACGACTAACTCTTCTCCAGTTGATGAGTCGATTTAACCGCCCAATGGTTTTAGGACTCTTGGGATGATGCCTAACACTTGACTTCCTCTCGATAAAAGCCGCTTCGAGACCATTTTTGATAACCCTCGGTTACCTCCTTCATACACCAAGTGTAATTTTTCTCTCTTTATGCTTCGACCAAGATCTATATTTGCCTCAACGAACTCTTTATGTTTGCCATAGGTAAATCCGGAAAGCACACAAATGTTCTTGAATTGTCTATTGGGAGTATCTGCCATTGCGATACTTCTCAAAAATAATTTGTGAGTGCTTGACAAAAGATATCACATTTAAGAGGCTTGGTGATAGTGGGTCATGGTTGTGTATGAGGTAATATGTCAGTGTCAAATAACGCGTAAAGCACGTGGCTCGCAAGTAAAAAAAAAAAAATTAAAAAGGAAAAAGCAAACAAAGTAATAAAATTATTAAAGACAATAATGCAAACAATAAGACAATAGAGAAATAAAATAACAATAACGTAAAAGCATCTTTACAGGTAGTTGCGACTGTGGCTCACATCTTCCTCTGGGTTTACGTCCAGAAACGGCTTGAACGCCCTCTATGGGTCGAGGATGGGCTTCCTATCCAGCTTTTCTTACAACCGGCAAAGTGGTCGTTTATAGTCGATTCCCGAGATCAGATCGTGCATGCTCTTTGTGGAATTATGGCCATAACTGGAGAATCGCTCCTTGCACATATCCACTGGGATGCGTTTCAAGAGACAAAAGGATATCATCCAATGACTCCTTATTCAAGCCATCCCTAATGAATTGAATCTTATCTTCCCTGTTATCAGACACCATTCCTGCCGATCGTACTTTAGCCTCGATTAACCAACGGATGTCAGCAGGTATGTTATTCCTCATGAGTAATCGCATGCGTTCGGACCGAGCTTTATAGATCGTAAGGAGGGCATTCTGAGGAAGTGAAGGGAATCGCTTGTGAAGTTTCGCTAGAATCTCGTTTCTGTCCATACTTTCGCCTCAGAATATCAGTTATTATGGGAAACTGAAGTAACCGACTTGATTGTCACGGAGTACCGTTATCCGCCACTTCACCGGGGTAACAAACTAAAGCACACAAACAGAAAAACAAATTAAAACACACAAAGAAAATTAAAATCGTCCTCTTATTGAATTTACCTCAAGCTCCAACTGGATGTCGTGAACACTTCTCTCAATATCTCTGAGTTGGCTTTCTAAACCCTCAACATAGGCTACTAACTCTGGTGGTTGTAGAGCCCAAATGCGATGTGTTTTACAAAATTGAATCTGCCTTTTGAGATGAGTTTTGACACGTTGAAGTGGTTTAAGAATGTTCAGGAGGAACGGTCTAAGTATGAGACTCATGATTAACAATGATAAGAGAAAACTTAATAGTTAAACAAACACACTTATGCAAAAATAATTTCAATTAGGAGAAGAATAATATAATATAAAGAAAGAAAAAATCAAATCAACGAAAAGAAAAGAAAAATCAATTCAAATCTGGTGGGTCACTCAAATTTATTTCGGTGTCTTCTCCATGTGGTTGGTATTCTAGATATGGCTTTAATCTTTGACCATTAACTTTAAACGTGACACCGTTCTTTGGGTCCCTAATTTCAATTGCCCCATGTGGAAAAACAGTATGTACAATAAATGGGCCAGACCAACGAGAGCGTAACTTACCTGGGAATAGGTGCAAGCGAGAATTGAATAAAAGCACTTTCTGACCTGGAGTGAAAGATTTTCTCATAACGTGCTTGTCGTGGAAGACTTTCATTCGTTGCTTGTAAATCTTGGCATTTTCGTATGCGTCATTGCGAATTTCTTCAAGTTCTGCCAGTTGTAATCTTCTTTCTGAGTTGGCTTGCTGCATGTCAAAGTTGAATTTCTTGATGGCCCAATACGCACGATGCTCGAGTTCCACAGGTAGGTGGCAAGCTTTTCCATACACTAGCCTGTAGGGTGACATCCCAATCGGGGTCTTGAAAGCCGTTCTATATGCCCATAATGCATCATCAAGTCTTAATGACCAATCTTTCCTGTCTGGCCTCATTGTCTTTTCTAATATGTGCTTTATTTCTCGATTGGAGATCTCAACTTGGCCACTGGTTTGCGGATGATACGGAGTCGCCACTTTGTGTGTGATTGAATATTTTGTCAAAAGAGTTTTGAATGCTTTGTTACAAAAGTGGGCACCACCATCACTGATTATTGCTCGAGGGAATCCAAAGCGCGAAACAATATTGCTTTTCAAAAATCCTATTACCACCTTGTGATCATTGGTTCGACATGCAATTGCTTCTACCCATTTTGATACATAGTCAACAGCAATCAATATGTATTGATGGCCAAAAGAAGGGGGAAAGGGTCCCATGAAGTCGATACCCCATACGTCAAAAATCTCAACCACTAAAATTGGATTTAGTGGCATCATGTTCCTTCGTGTAATGCTCCCCATTCGTTGACACCTATCACATGAAGAACAGAAAGTGTAAGCGTCTCGAAATATAGTTGGCCAATAAAAACCACATTGTAAAACTTTAGTTGCTGTTTTCTTAGCACTGAAATGGCCTCCACAAGCTTGTTCATGGCAGAATGAAAGAATATTCTGAATTTCATTTTCTGGGACACATCGTCTAACAATTTGATCCGCACAATACTTGAATAAATACGGGTCATCCCAAAAGAAATTCTTTATTTCTGCAAAGAATTTAGCCTTGTCTTGCTTGGTCCAATGCTCTGGAAGTTTACCTGTAACAAGATAATTAACTATATCAGCATACCAAGGTAATACTTCCACACTCATTAATTGTTCATCTGGAAATGACTCATTTAATGGTAAGGGCTCTGTAATTGTGTCAAAATGGAGACGAGAGAGGTGGTCCGCCACGACATTTTCTGTGCCTTTCTTATCTTTGAATTCCAAGTCAAATTCCTGCAAAAGTAACACCCAACGAATTAGTCTAGCTTTTGCATCTTTCTTTGTGAGAAGATATTTAAGAGCAGCATGATCCGTGAATATAATTATTTTACAACCAATGAGATAGGATCGAAATTTTTCCAATGCAAACACTACTGCTAGCATTTCTTTTTCAGTAGTTGAATAGTTCAACTGTGCATCATTTAATGTCATACTAGCATAGTAAATAACATGGGGAATTCGATCAACTCTTTGTCCTAATACTGCTCCTACTGCATAATCAGATGCATCACACATAAGCTCAAATGGTTAACTCCAGGTTTGGGGCTGAATGATGGGTGATGATGTCAACAACTGCTTTAATTTGTCAAACGCTACAAGACATGAATCATTAAAGATAAAAGGTACATCCTTAGCAAGTAAATTGCATAAGGGTCTAGAAACTTTGCTAAAATCTTTAATGAAACGTCTATAAAAACCAGCATGCCCAAGGAAAGATCTTACTTCTCTGACTGTTTTGGGTGGAGGAAGATTAGAAATGAGATCCACCTTGGCTTTGTCAACCTCAATACCTTTGCTCGAAATGATGTGACCGAGAACAATACCTTGTTTTACCATAAAATGGCACTTCTCCCAATTTAAGATCAAGTTCTTCTCAATACATCTCTGCAGAACTAGTGTTAGATGATGTAAACATTGATCAAACGAGTCACCAAAGACAGAAAAATCATCCATAAAGACTTCAAGGAATCGTTCAACCATATCAGAAAAAATGCTCAACATGCATCGTTGAAATGTAGCAGGTGCATTACATAATCCAAATGGCATTCTTCTATATGCAAAAGTGCCAAAAGGGCAAGTGAAAGTGGTTTTCTCTTGATCTTTTGGTGCTATGGGGATCTGATTGTATCCTGAATAGCCATCTAGAAAGCAATAAAATTCATGGCCTGCTAATCTATCAAGCATTTGATCGATAAATGGTAAAGGAAAATGGTCTTTACGTGTGACAGAATTCAATTTTCTATAATCAATGCATACACGCCATCCTGTAGTCACTCTAGTGGGTATTAATTCATTATCAGCATTGGTAACTACTGTGACTCCTGACTTTTTGGGGACAACTTGCACAGGACTGACCCATGAACTATCAGAAATTGGGTAAATGATACCTGCGTCTAATAGCTTAAGGACTTCAGTTCTTACAACTTCTTTCATATTAGGATTTAACCGACGTTGCATTTCCCTAGTAGATTTAGCATTTTCATCAAGGTGAATGTAATGCATGCAATCTGCAGGGTTTATACCTTTTATGTCTGCTATGGTCCATCCTAATGCTCCTTTATGCTCTTTTAAAACATCCAACAACTTACCTTTTTGTTCATCATTGATGGATGATGAGATGATTACCGGCAGAGTACTTTCTTCTCCCAAAAATGCATATTCCAAAGTGTTGGGCAATGGTTTGAGCTCGAGTTTCGGTGGTGATTCTGATGATGGGATGAGTTTCTTCTCTGATGGTGCTAGTTGTTCAACTCTTGACTTCCATTTATTAGTGTCCATGGATGGTGCTGAGTCAAGTAGGGCGTTGACCTCATCGACCGATCTGTCAATATCAAAATCCAAACCAAAGTGAGTTAAACATGTTTGTAAAGGATCATCACTAAGGTTTGAAATAAAAGTATTATCAACTAATGCTTCTATTAAATCCACATCAACAATTCCATCATCTGCACTGTGAGGTTGTTTGGCAATGTTGAAAATGTTTAGCTCCATAGTCATGTTGCCAAAGGACAACTGCATATTTCCAGTTCTGCATTGAATGTGAGCATCCGCAGTTGCCAAGAAAGGTCGGCCTAGAATAATGGGGATGTGCTTCCTCGAATCCTGTATTGGTTGAGTGTCAATTACAATGAAATCAACAGGAAAATAAAATTTGTCTACCTGGATAAGCACGTCCTCCACAATACCACGAGGTATTTTCGTGGACCGATCTGCAAGTTGTAACACCACTGGAGTTGGGTGTAATTCTCCAAGTCCAAGTTTCACGAATACAGAGTAAGGCAAAAGATTTACACTAGCTCCTAAATCCAACAAAGCATTCTCAATTGTATGGTTCCCTATGCTACATGAGATAGTGGGGGAGCCTGGATCTTTACATTTTAGAGGAATTTTATGTTGGAGTATAGAACTAACATTTTCTGTTAAAAATGCCTTCTTTTGAACATGCATATTTCTCTTTTTAGTACAAAGGTCTTTAAGAAACTTGGCATAAGATGGAACTTGCTTTATAGCATCAAGTAAAGGGATGTTAACACTTACCTGTTTGAAGATTTCAAGAATCTCACCTGTGGATTTTCCCTTCTTTCCTTTTGCTAACCGCTGAGGAAATGGAGCTTTGGGAACGTATTCTCGTGGGTTGGTTTCTTCTTTCTCCTCCGGTGATGAGTCCTCAACATTCATAGGTACAATTTGATTTTCTTTTGTCACCGGCATCTCCACTTTGTTGTCGACTTCTTTTCCTTTTCGCAAGGTCATGACTGCTTTGACCTCTCCATGCTGCTGTGGTGAACTGGTACTTGCTTCATGTACTCCTTTAGGATTAGGCATTTCGTTGACTTGGAAATTTACCTTTCTCAGCGAGTCATTGCCAAGGTCTAAACTGAAGAAGCAAGTTGTCCCACCATCTTCTCAAGGCTTGAAACTGATTGGGCTTGTGAGTTGAAGCCTGCTCTCAACTCATTTCGTAGTCCATCAATGGTGCGGTTCTGTTGCTCAATCGTGGAGTGAGTAACATTCTTGAAATTCTGGAATGCATCCTCCCATGGTCTGGGTTGAGAGTAGTTCTGGTTATGATTGAATGGTCTAAATGGGGGCTGAGAGGCTTGAGGATTTTGTGGAATTGGTGGAGCTGGAGCTGCTGGTCCATTCTGTTGGAATCCTTGAGACCATGAAAAATTGGGGTGGTCTCTCCATCCAGGATTATATGTGTTGGAGTATGGGTTGTAATTTGATGGCTTTCTCATTACACCTATGACATTGGCTTGATCTGAGTATGAGTCATGGTCATGTGGTTCTGTTGATGTAGCAGTCGATAACGATGCTATTTGTCGAGCAAGACCTTCAACCATCTCCTTGACTTCTTTGATTCCCGAAGTTGATTCGCCAATTTGAACCTCATTCACTCCTTTAATTCTTCTAGTAGTCCTGAGTGATCGACTCCGTTGTTGGGAATTATCTGCTTGTCGCTGGAAGAATTCCCAAATCTCTGATGCACTTTTTGACATTAGCTCTCCTCCACTTGTTGCCATTAGCCATTCTTGCACATTTGGCAATAATCCCTCCAAAAAGTATTGGCATTGGTGCCATTTTTCGTACCCATGATGTGGACACTTCAAGAGTAGCCCATTGAATCGCTCCCATGTTTCGAAAAATTGCTCGTCCTCTCTCTGGGTAAACTCCGAGATTTCCCTGCGAATAGCATTGGTTTTATGCACTGGGAAATATTTATTCAAAAATTTTGTAACCATTTGTTCCCATGATGTGATGCTATTAGCAGGCAAAGTATTAAGCCATGAACGAGCTCTATCCTTTAAAGAAAATGGGAATAATCTAAGCTTTACATCATCATCTGAAAAATTCTCATATTTAAATGTTTGACAAATTGCATGAAAATCATTCAAATGATTATATGGGTCCTCATTTTCTAGGCCATAGAATGTGGGGAGACAATTTAGCACACTAGGTTTTAATTCAAAACTCCTAGCAGCTACATTTGGGTATCTTATGCATGACGTGCTCAAATTAGCTAAGGGACTAAAATAGTCCTTAAATGGCCTCTCCTGTGGTGCTTGTAAATCCATTTTATTTTTAACGTGTTTGTGTGTGCGAAGTGTTTTTTCTAATTCAAGGTCTATAGGTTCAAGATTAGGTAATAATGACCTACGACCATGCATGCAAAATAAATAAAATAAAAATAAAGATGCAAACAAAACAAAAAATAAAGATGGGAACAAACAAAATAAAAAATAAAGATGAGAACAAAACAAATAAAAATAAAGAAGAGGGAGAAATTACGATACTAACCTTATTGCGCTATTACAACCTTACTATAAAAATACACAAAAACAAATACGTGAAATAAATTAACTAAAAATAAATTAATAAGATAAACAAAAAAAAATTACAAAGAAAATTAAATTGAAAATTAAATTACATAATTTTAAAGAAGAGAAAAAGAAAAGAAATACTAACCTTTAATTTTAGATTTACTTTTTTTTTTAAAGAAAAAAAAATACAAGAAAACAATTAAAATGGAATTATTCACAAAAATTAATTCGATTAATTAAAATTACTTACCTCCCCGGCAACGGCGCCAAAAACTTGTTGTGCAAATTTTAATGTACTCGCAAGCGGGCGGTTATAGCCCACCCGTTTTTGTGGCCTTTTTCCGCTGGACGAACTTGGCGCCCCGGCCTTCGGGCGGTTATTTTTGGGCGCGGCTGTGCCCGGGGCCTATTTTTGGCACACGGAGGCCACTCGCAAAGTCTCGCGCCATTCCGAGTCCGGCGGACGAAGTTGGCCAGCCCCACCCCCAAGGCTATAGCACACCCGTTTTTGTGGCCTTTTTCCGCTGGACGAACTTGGCGCCCCGGCCTTCGGGCGGTTATATTTGGGCGCGGCTGGGTGCGGGGACTATTTTTGGCACACGGAGGCCGCTCGCAAAGTGTCGCACCATTCCGTGTCCGGCGGACGAAGTTGGCCAGCCCCACCCCCCAAGGCTATAGCCCACCCGTTTTTGTGGCCTTTTTCCGCTGGACGAACTTGGCGCCCCGGCCTTCGGGCGGTTATTTTTGGGCGCGGCTGTGCCCGGGTCCTATTTTTGGCGCTCGGAGGCCGCTCGCAAAGTCTCACGCCATTCCGAGTCCGGCGGACGAAGTTGGCCAGCCCCACCCCCCAAGGCTATAGCCCACCCGTTTTTGTGGCCTTTTTCCGCTGGACGAACTTGGCGCCCTGGCCTTCGGGTGGTTATTTTTGGGCGAGGCTGTGTCCGGGGCCTATTTTTAGCACACGGAGGCCGCTCGCAAAGTCTCGTGCCATTCCGAGTCCGGCGGACGAAGTTGGCCAGCCCCACCCCCAAAGGCTATAGCCCACCCGTTTTTGTGGCCTTTTTCCGCTGGACGAACATGGCGCCCCGGCCTTCGGGCGGTTATTTTTGGGCGCGGCTGTGCCAGGGGCCTATTTTTGGCACACAGAGGCCGTTCGTAAAGTCTCGCGCCATTCCGAGTCCGGCGGACGAAGTCGGCCAGCCCCACCCCCCAAGGCTATAGCCCACCCGTTTTTGTGGCCTTTTTCCGCTGGACGAACTTGGCGTCCCGGCCTTCGGGCGGTTATTTTTGGGCGCGGCTTTGCCCGGGGCCTATTTTTGGCACACGGAGGCCGCTCGCAAAGTCTCGCGCCATTCCGAGTCCGGCGGACGAAGTTGGGCAGCCCCACCCCCCAAGGCTATAGCCCACCCGTTTTTGTGGCCATTTTCCGATGGACGAACTTGGCACCCCGGCCTTCGGACGGTTATTTTTGTTCGTGGCTGTGCCAGGGGCCTATTTTTGGCAAACGGAGGCCGCTCGCAAAGTCTCACGCCATTCCGAGTCCGGCGGACGAAGTCGGCCAGCCCCACCCCCCAAGGCTATAGCCCACCCGTTTTTGTGGCCTTTTTCCGCTGGACGAACTTGGCGCCCCGGCCTTCGGGCGGTTATTTTTGGGCGCGGTTTTGCCCGGGGCCTATTTTTGGCACACGGAGGCCGCTCGCAAAGTCTCGTACCATTCCGAGTCCGGCGGACGAAGTTGGCCACCCCACCCCCCAAGGCTATAGCCCACCCGTTTTTGTGGCCTTTTTCCGCTGGACGAACTTGGCGCTCCGGCCTTCTGGCGGTTATTTTTGTTCGTGGTGGTGCCCGGGGCCTATTTTTGGCACACGGAGGCCGCTCGCAAAGTCTCGCGCCATTCCGAGTCCGGCGGACGAAGTTGGCCAGCCCCACCCCCCAAGGCTATAGCCCACCCGTTTTTGTGGCCTTTTTCCGCTGGACGAACTTGGCGCCCCGGCCTTCGGGCGGTTATTTTTGGGCGCGGCTGTGCCTGGGTCCTATTTTTGGCAGACGGTGGCCCCTCGCAAAGTCTCGCGGCATTCCGAGTCCGGCGAACGAAGTTGGCCTGCCCCACCCCCCAAGGCTATAGCCCACCCGTTTTTGTGGCCTTTTTCCGCTGGACGAACATGGCGCCCCGGACTTCGGGCGGTTATTTTTGGATGCGGCTTTGTCCGGGGCCTATTTTTCGGACACGGAGGCCGCTCGCAAAGTCTCGCGCCATTCCGAGTCCGGCGGACGAAGTTGGCCCGCCCCACGCACCAAGGCTATAGCCCACCCGTTTTTGTGGCCTTTTTCCGCTGGACGAACTTGGCGCCCTGGCCTTCGGGCGGTTATTTTTGGGCGCGGCTGTGCCCGGGGCCTATTTTTCGCACACGGAGACTGCTCGCAAAGTCTCGCGCCATTCCGAGTCCGGCGGACGAAGTTGGCCAGCCCCACCCCCAAAGGCTATAGCCCACCCGTTTTTGTGGTCTTTTTCCGCTGGACGAACTTGGCGCCCCGGCCTTCGGGCGGTTATTTTTGGGCTCGGCTGTGCCCGGTGCATATTTTTCGTACACGGAGGCGGCTCGCAAAGTCTCGCGACATTCCGAGTCCGGCGGACGTAGTTGGCCACCCGACCCCCCAAGGCTATAGCCCACCCGTTTTTGTGGCCTTTTTCCGCTGGACGAACTTGGCGCTCCGGCCTTCGGGCGGTTATTTTTGTTCGTGGTGGTGTCCGGGGCCTATTTTTGGCACACGGAGGCCGCTCGCAAAGTCTCGCGCCATTCCGAGTCCGGCGGACGAAGTTGGCCAGCCCCACCCCCCAAGGCTATAGCCCACCCATTTTTGTGGCCTTTTTCCGTTGGATGAACTTGGCGCCCCGGCCTTCGGGCGGTTATTTTTGTTCGCGGCCATGCCTGGTGCCTATTTTTGGCACACGAAGGCCGCTCGAAAAGTCTCGCGCCATTCCGAGTCCGGCGGACGAAGTTGGCCAGCCCCACCCCCCAAGGCTATAGCCCACCCGTTTTTGTGGCCTTTTTCCGCTGGACGAACTTGGCGCCCCGGCCTTCGGGCGGTTATTTTTGGGCGCGGCTGTGCCCGGGGCCTATTTTTCGCACACGGAGGCCGCTCGCAAAGTCTCGCGCCATTCCGAGTCCGGCGGACGAAGTTGGCCAGCCCCACCCCCCAAGGCTATAGCCCACCCGTTTTTGTGGCCTTTTTCCGCTGGACGAACTTGGCGCCCCGGCCTTCGGGCGGTTATTTTCGGGCGCGGCTGTGCCCGAGGCCTATTTTTGGCACGCGGAGGCCGCTCGCAAAGTCTCGCGCCATTCCGATTCCGGCGGACGAAGTTGCCCAGCTCCACCCCCCAAGGCTATAGCCCACCCGTTTTTGTGCCCTTTTTCCGCTGGACGAACTCGGCGCCCCGGCCTTCGGGCGGTTATTTTTTGGCGCGGCTGTGCCCGGGGCCTAGTTTTGGCACACGGAGGCCGCTCGCATAGTCTCGCGCCATTCCGAGTCCGGCGGACAAAGTTGGCCAGCCCCACCCCCCAAGGCTATAGCCCACCAGTTTTTGTGGCCTTTTTCCGCTGGACGAACTTGGCGCCCCGGCCTTCGGGCGGTTATTTTTGGGCACGGCTGTGGCCGGTTCCTATTTTTGGCACTCGGAGGCCGCTCGCAAAGTCTCGTGCTATTCCGAGTCCGGCGGACGAAGTTGGCCAGCCCCACCCCCCAAGGCTATAGCCCACCCGTTTTTGTGGCCTTTTTCCGCTGTACGAACTTGGCGCCCCGGCCTTCGGGTGGTTATTTTGGGCACGGCTGTGCCCGGTGCCTGTTTTTGGCTCACGGAGGTCATTCACAAAGTCTCGCGCCATTCCGAGTTCGGCGGACGAAGTTGGCCAGCCCCACCCCCCAAGGCTATAGCCCACCCGTTTTTGTGGCCTTTTTCCGCTGGACGAACTTGGCGCCCCGGCCTTCGGGCAATTATTTTTGGGCGCGGCTGTGCCCGGGGCCTATTTTTGGCAAACGGAGGCCGCTCGTAAAGTCTCGCGCCATTCCGAGTCCGGCGGACAAAGTTGGCCAGTCCCACCCCCCAAGGCTATAGCCCACCCGTTTTTGTGGCCTTTTTCCGCTGGACGAACTTCGCGCCCCGTCCTTCGGGCGGATATTTTTGGGCGCGGCTGTGCCCGGGGCCTAGTTTTGGCACACGGAGGCTGCTAGCAAAGTCTCGCGGCATTCCGAGTCCGGCGGACGTAGTTGGCCAGCCCCACCCCCCAAGGCTATAGCCCACCCGTTTTTGTGGCATTTTTCCGTTGGACGAACTTGGCGCCCCGGCCTTCGGGTGGTTATTTTTGTTCGCGGCCGTGTCCGGTGCCTATTTTTAGAACACGAAGGCCGCTCGCAAAGTCTCGCACCATTCCGAGTCCGGCGGACGAAGTTGGCCAGCCCCACCCCCCAAGGCTATAGCCCACCCGTTTTTGTGGCCTTTTTCCGCTGTACGAACTTGGCGCCCCGGCCTTCGGGTGGTTATTTTGGGCGCGGCTGTGCCCGGTGCCTGTTTTTGGCTCACGGAGGTCATTCGCAAAGTCCCTCGCCATTCCGAGTCCGGCGGACGAAGTTGGCCAGTCCCACCCCCCAAGGCCATAGCCCACCCGTTTTTGTGGCCTTTTTCCGCTGGACGAACTTGGCGCCCCGGCCTTCGGGCGATTATTTTTGGGTACGGCTGTGCTCGGGGCCTATTTTTGGCAAACGGAGGCCGCTCGTAAAGTCTCGCGCCATTCCGAGTCCGGCGGACAAAGTCGGCCAGTCCCACCCCCCAAGGCTATAGCCCACCCGTTTTTGTGGCCTTTTTCCGCTGGACGAACTTCGCGCCCCGTCCTTCGGGCGGATATTTTTGGGCGCGGCTGTGCCCGGGGCCTAGTTTTGGCACACGGAGGCTGCTCGCAAAGTCTCGCGGCATTCCGAGTCCGGCGGACGTAGTGGGCCAGCCCCACCCCCCAAGGCTATAGCCCACCCGTTTTTGTGGCATTTTTCCGTTGGACGAACTTGGCGCCCCGGCCTTCGGGTGGTTATTTTTATTCGCGGCCGTGTCCGGTGCCTATTTTTGGAACACGAAGGCCGCTCGCAAAGTCTCGCACCATTCCGAGTCCGGCGGACGAAGTTGGCCAGCCCCACCCCCCAAGGCTATAGCCCACCCGTTTTTGTGGCCTTTTTCCGCTGGACGAACTTCGCGCCCCGTCCTTCGGGCGGATATTTTTTGGGCGCGGCTGTGCCCGGGGCCTAGTTTTGGCACATGGAGGCTGCTCGCAAAGTCTCGCGGCATTCCGAGTCCGGCGGACGTAGTTGGCCAGCCCCACCCCCCAAGGCTATAGCCCACCCGTTTTTGTGGCATTTTTCCGTTGGACGAACTTGGCGCCCCGGCCTTCGGGTGGTTATTTTTGTTCGCGGCCGTGTCCGGTGCCTATTTTTGGAACACGAAGGCCGCTCGCAAAGTCTCGCACCATTCCGAGTCCGGCGGACGAAGTTGGCCAGCCCCACCCCCCAAGGCTATAGCCCACCCGTTTTTGTGGCCTTTTTCCGCTGAAAGAACTTGGCGCCCCGGCCTTCGGGCGGATATTTTTGTTCGTGGCTGTGCCCGGGGCCTATTTTTAGCACACGGAGGCCGCTCGCAAAGTCTCGCGCCATTCCGAGTCCGGCGAACGAAGTTGGCCAGCCCCAGCCCCCAAGGCTATAGCCCACCCATGTTTGTGACCTTTTTCCGCTGGACGAACTTGGCGCCCCAGCCTTCGGGCGATTAGTTTTGTGCACGGCTGTGTCCGGGGCCTATTTTTGGCGCACGGAGGCCGCTCGCAAAGTCTCGCGCCATTCCGAGTCCGGCGGACGAAGTTGGCCAGTCCCACCCCCCAAGGCTATAGCCCACCCGTTTTTGTGGCCTTTTTCCGCTGGACGAACTTCGCGCCCCGTCCTTTAGGCGGATATTTTTGGGCGCGGCTGTGCCCGGGGCCTAGTTTTGGCACTCGGAGGCTGCTCGCAAAGTCTCGCGGCATTCCGAGTCCGGCGGACGTAGTTGGCCAGCCCCACCCCCCAAGGCTATAGCCCACCCGTTTTTGTGGCATTTTTCCGTTGGACGAACTTGGCGCCCCGGCCTTCGGGTGGTTATTTTTGTTCGTGGCCGTGTCCGGTGCCTATTTTTGGAACACGAAGGCCGCTCGCAAAGTCTCGCACCATTCCGAGTCCGGCGGACGAAGTTGGCCAGCCCCACCCCCCAAGGCTATAGCCCACCCGTTTTTGTGGCCTTTTTCCGCTGTACGAACTTGGCGCCCCGGCCTTCGGGTGGTTATTTTGGGCGCGGCTGTGCCCGGTGCCTGTTTTTGGCTCACGGAGGTCATTCGCAAAGTCTCGCGCCATTCCGAGTCCGGCGGACGAAGTTGGCCAGCCCCACCCCCCAAGGCTATAGCCCACCCGTTTTTGTGGCCTTTTTCTGCTGGACGAACTTGGCGCCCCGGCCTTCGGGCGATTATTTTTGGGCGCGGCTGTGCCCGGGGCCTATTTTTGGTAAACGGAGGCCGCTCGTAAAGTCTCGCGCCTTTCCGAGTCCGGCGGACAAAGTTGGCCAGTCCCACCCCCCAAGGCTATAGCCCACCCGTTTTTGTGGCCTTTTTCCGCTGGACGAACTTCGCGCCCCGTCCTTCGGGCGGATATTTTTGGGCGCGGCTGTGCTCGGGGCCTAGTTTTGGCACACGGAGGCTGCTCGCAAAGTCTCGCGGCATTCCGAGTCCGGCGGACGTAGTGGGCCAGCCCCACCCCCCAAGGCTATAGCCCACCCGTTTTTGTGGCATTTTTCCGTTGGACGAACTTGGCGCCCCGGCCTTCGGGTGGTTATTTTTATTCGCGGCCGTGTCCGGTGCCTATTTTTGGAACACGAAGGCCGCTCGCAAAGTCTCGCACCATTCCGAGTCCGGCGGACGAAGTTGGCCAGCCCCACCCCCAAGGCTATAGCCCACCCGTTTTGTGGCCTTTTTCCGCTGCAAGAACGTGGCGCCCCGGCCTTCGGGCGGATATTTTTGTTCGTGGCTGTGCCCGGGGCCTATTTTTAGCACACGGAGGCCGTTCGCAAAGTCTCGCGCCATTCCGAGTCCGGCGGACGAAGTTGGCCAGCCCCACCCCCCAAGGCTATAGCCCACCCGTTTTGTGGCCTTTTTACGCTGGGACGAACTTGGCGCCACTGCCTTCGGGCGTTTATTTTTGTGCGCGGCGGTGTCCGGGGCCTATTTTTGGCACACGGAGGCCGCTCGCAAAGTCTCGCGCCATTCCGAGTCCGGCGGACGAAGTTGGCCAGCCCCACCCCCCAAGGCTATAGCCCACCCGTTTTTGTGGCCTTTTTCCGCTGGATGAACTTGGCGCCCCGGCCTTCGGGTGGTTATTTTTGGGCGCGGCTGTGCCCGGGGCTTATTTTCGGCAGATGGAGGCCGCTTGCAAAGTCTCGCGCCATTCCTAGTCCGGCGGACGAAGTTGGCCTGCCCCACCACCCAAGGCTATAGCCCAACCGTTTTTTTGGCCTTTTTGCGCAGGACGAACTTGGCGACCCAGCCTTTGAGCGGGGCTGTGTCCGGGGCCTATTTTTGGCGCACGGAGGCCGCTCGCAAAGTCTCGCGCCATTCCGAGTCCGGCGGCCGAAGTTGGCCAGCCCCACCCCCCAAGGCTATAGCCCACCCGTTTTTGTGGCATTTTTTCGCTGGACGAACTTGGCGCCCCGGCCTTCGGGCGGTTATTTTTGGGCGCGGCTGTGCCTGGGGCCTATTTTTGGCACACGGAGGCCGCTCACAAAGTCTTACGCCATTCCGAGTCCGGCAGACGAAGTTGGCCAGCCCCACCCCCCAAGGCTATAGCCCACCCGTTTTTGTTACCTTTTTCTGTTGGGCGAAGTTGGTACCCCAGCCTTCTGTTGGGTATTTTTCGGCGCGGATGTGCCCGGGGCCTATTTTTGGCGTACGGAGGCCGCTCGCAAAGTCTCGTGCCATTCCGAGTCCGGCGGACGAAGTCGGCCAGCCCCACCCCCCAAGGCTATAGCCCACCCGTTTTTGTGGCCTTTTTCCGCTGGGCGAACTTGGCGCCCCGGCCTTCGGGTGGTTATTTTCGGGAGCGGCTGTGCCCGGGGCCTATTTTTGGCACACGGAGGCCGCTCGAAAAGTCTCGCCCCATTCCGAGTCCGGCGGACGAAGATGGCCAGCCCCACCCCCCAAGGCTATAGCCCACCAGTTTTTGTGGCCTTTTTCCGCTGGACGAACTTAGCGCCCCGGCCTTCGGGCGGTTATTTTTGGGCACGGCTGTGGCCGGTTCCTATTTTTGGCACTCGGAGGCCGCTCGCAAAGTCTCGCGCCATTCCGAGTCCGGCGGACGAAGTTGGCCAGCCCCACCCCCCAAGGCTATAGCCCGCCCGTTTTTGTGGCCTTTTTCCGCTGTACGAACTTGGCGCCCCAGCCTTCGGGTGGTTATTTTGGGTGCGGCTGTGTCCGGTGCCTGTTTTTGGCTCACGGAGGTCATTCGCAAAGTCTCGCCCCATTCCGAGTCCGGCGGACGAAGTTGGCCAGCCCCACCCCCCAAGGCTATAGCCCACCCATTTTTGTGGCCTTTTTCCGCTGGACGAACTTGGCGCCCCGGCCTTCGGGCGATTATTTTTGGGTGCGGCTGTGCCCGGGGCCTATTTTTGGCAAACGGAGGCCGCTCGTAAAGTCTCGCGCCATTCCGAGTCCGGCGGACAAAGTTGGCCAGTCCCACCCCCCAAGGCTATAGCCCACCCGTTTTTGTGGCCTTTTTCCGCTGGACGAACTTCGCGCCCCGTCCTTCGGGTGGATATTTTTGGGCGCGGCTGTGCCCGGGGCCTAGTTTTGGCACACGGAGGCTGTTCGCAAAGTCTCGCGGCATTCCAAGTCCGGCGGACGTAGTTGGCCAGCCCCACCCCCCAAGGCTATAGCCCACCCGTTTTTGTGGCATTTTTCCGTTGGACGAACTTGGCGCCCCGGCCTTCGGGCGGTTATTTTTGTTCGCGGCCGTGTCCGGTGCCTATTTTTGGCACACGAAGGCCGCTCGCAAAGTCTCGCACCATTCCGAGTCCGGCGGACGAAGTTGGCAAGCCCCACCCCCCAAGGCTTTAGCCCACCCGTTTTTGTGGCATTTTTCCGCTGAAAGAACTTGGCGCCCCGGCCTTCGGGCGGATATTTTTGTTCGTGGCTGTGCCCGGGGCCTATTTTTGGCACACGGAGGCCGCTCGCAAAGTCTCGCGCCATTCCGAGTCCGGCGGATTTGAAGTTGGCCCGCCCCAGCCCCCAAGCTATAGCCCACCCGTTTTTGTGGCCTTTTTCCGCTGGACGAACTTGGCGCCCCAGCCTTCGGGCGGTTATTTTTGTGCGCGGTTGTGTCCGGGGCCTATTTTTGGCGCACGGAGGCCGCTCGCAAAGTCTCGCGCCATTCCGAGTCCGGCGGACGAAGTTGGCCAGCCCCACCCCCCAAGGCTATAGCCCACCCGTTTTTGTGGCCTTTGTCCGCTGGACGAACTTGGAACCCCAGCCTTCGGGCGGTTATTTTTGGGCGCGGCTGTGCCTGGGGCCTATTTTTGGCACACGGAGGCCGCTCACAAAGTCTTGCGCCATTCCGAGTCCGGCGGACGAAGTTGGCCAGCCCCACCCCCCAAGGCTATAGCCCATCCGTTTTTGTTACCTTTTTCCGCTGGACGAAGTTGGTACCCCAGCCTTCGGGCGGTTATTTTTTGGCGTGGATGTGCCTGGGGCCTATTTTTGGAGTACGGAGGCCGCTCGCAAAGTCTCGTGCCATTCCGAGTCCGGCGGACGAAGTCGGCCAGCCCTACCCCCCAAGGCTATAGCCCACCCGTTTTTGTGGCCTTTTTCCGCTGGGCGAACTTGGCGCCCCGGCCTTCGGGCGGTTATTTTCGGGCGCGGCTGTGCCCGGGGCCTATTTTTGGCACACGGAGGCCGCTCGCAAAGTCTCGCGCCATTCCGAGTCCGGCGGACGAAGATGGGCAGCCCCACCCCCCAAGGCTATAGCCCACCAGTTTTTGTGGCCTTTTTCCGCTGGACGAACTTGGCGCCCCGGCCTTCGGGCGGTTATTTTTGGGCGCGGATGTGCCCGGGTCCTATTTTTGGCACACGGAGGCCACTCGCAATGTCTCGCGCCATTCCGAGTCCGGTGGACGAAGTTGGCCAGCCCCACCCCCCCAGGCTATAGCCCACCCGTTTTTGTGGCCTTTTTCTGCTGGGCGAACTTGGCGCCCGGCCTTCAAGGCGGTTATTTTTGGGTGCGGATGAGCCGGGGCCTATTTTGGCACACGGAGGGTGCTCTCTGCAAAGTCTCGCACCATTCCGAGTCCAGCGGACGAAGTTGGCCAGCCCCACCCCCAAGGCTATAGCCCACCCGTTTTGTGGCCTTTTTCCGCTGGGCCGAACTTGGCGCCCCTGCCTTGGGCAGTTATTTTTTGGTGCAGCTGTGCCCGGGGCCTATTTTTGGCACACGGAGGCCGCTCGCAAAGTCTCGCGCCATTCCGAGTACGGCGGACGAAGTTGGCCAGGCCCACCGCCGAAGGCTATAGCCCACCCGTTTTCGTGGCCTTTTTCCGCTGGTCGAACTTGGCGCCCCGGCCTTCGGGCGGTTATTTTTGGGCGCGGCTGTGCCCGGGGCCTATTTTTGGCACACGGAGGCCGCTCGTAAAGTCTCGCGCCATTCCGAGTCCGGCGGACGAAGTTGGCCAGCCACACCCCCCAAGGCTATAGCCCACCCGTTTTTGTGGCTTTTTTCGGCAGGACGAACTTGGCGCCCCGGCCTTCGGGTGGTTATTTTTTAGCGCGTCTGTGCCCAGGGCCTATTTTTGGTACACGGAGGCCGCTCGCAAACTCTCACGCCATTCCGAGTCCGGCGGACGAAGTTGGCCAGCCCCACCCCCGAAGGCTATAGCCCACCCGTTTTTGTGACCTTTTTCCGCTGGGCGAAGTTGGTGCCCCGGCCTTCGGGCGGTTATTTTTCGGCGCGGATGTGCCCGGGGCCTATTTTTGGCGCACGGAGACCGCTCGGAAAGAATCGTGCCATTCCCAGTCCGGCGGACGAAGTTTGCCAGCCCCACCCCCCAAGGCTATAGCCCACCCGTTTTTGTGGACTTTTTCCGCTGGACGAACTTGGCGCCCCGGCCTTCGGGCGGTTATTTTTGGGCGCGGCTGTGCCCGGGGCCTATTTTTGGCACACGGAGGCCGCTCGGAAAGTCTCGCGCCATTCCGAGTCCGGCGGACGAAGTTGGCCAGCCCCACCCCCCAAGGCTATAGCCCACCCGTTTTTGTGGCCTTTATCCGCTGGACGAACTTGGCGCCCCGGCCTTCGGGCGGTTATTTTTTGTCGTGGCTGTGCCTGCGCCCTATTTTTGGCACTCGGAGGCCCCTCACAAATTCTCGCGCCATTCCGAGTCCGGCGGACGAAGTTGGCCCGCTCTACCGCCCAAGGCTATAGCCCACCCGTTTTTGTGGCCTTTTTCCGCTGGACGAACTTGGCGCCCCGGCCTTCGGGCGGGTATCTTTGGGCGCGGCTGTGCCCGCGGCCTATTTTTGGCACACGGAGGCGCCTCGTAAAGTCTCGCGCCATTCTGAGTCCGGCGGACGAAGTTGGCCAGCCCCTCCCCCCAAGGCTATAGCCCACCCGTTTTTTGGCCATTTTTCCGCAGGACGAACTTGGCCCCCCGGCCTTCGGGCAGTTATTTTTGGGCGCGGCTGTCCCCGTGGCCAATTTTTGGCACGCGGAGGCCGCTCGCAAAGTCTCGCGCCATTCCGAGTCCGGCGGACGAAGTTGGCCAGCCCCACCCCCCAAGGCTATAGCCCAACCGTTCTTGTGGCCTTTTTCCGCTGGACGAACTTGGCGCCCCGGCCTTCGGGCGGGTATTTTTGGGCGCGCCTGTGCCCGCGGCCTATTTTTGGCACACGGAGGCACCTCGTAAAGTCTCGCGCCATTCCGAGTCCGGCGGACGAAGTAGGCCAGCCCCACCCCCCACGGCTATAGCCCACCCGTTTTTTGGCCATTTTTCCGCTGGACGAACTTGGCCCCCCAGCCTTCGGGCGGTTATTTTTGGGCGCGGCTGTGCCCGTGGCCTATTTTTGGCACGCGGAGGCTGTTCGCAATGTCTCGCCCCATTCCGAGTCCGGCGGACGAAGTCGGCCAGCCCCTCCCGCCAAGGCTATAGCCCACCCGTTTTTTGGCCATTTTTCCGCTGGACGAACTTGGCGCCCAGATCTTTGGGTGGTTATTTTTGGGCGCGGCTGTGCCCGGGGCCTATTTTTGGCACACGGAGGCCGCTCGTAAAGTCTCGCGCCATTCCGAGTCCGGCGGACGAAGTTGGCCAGCCACACCCCCCAAGGCTATAGCCCACCCGTTTTTGTGGCTTTTTTCGGCTGGACGAACTTGGCGCCCCGGCCTTCGGGTGGTTATTTTTTAGCGCGGCTGTGCCCAGGGCCTATTTTTGGTACACGGAGGCCGCTCGCAAACTCTCGCGCCATTCCGAGTCCGGCGGACGAAGTCGGCCAGGCCCACCGCCGAAGGCTATAGCCCACCCGTTTTTGTGGACTTTTTCCGCTGGACGAACTTGGCGCCCCGGCCTTCGGGCGGTTATTTTTGGGCGCGGCTGTGCCCGGGGCCTATTTTTGGCCCACGGAGACCGCTCGCAAAGTCTCAAGCCATTCCGAGTCCGGCGGACGAAGTTTGCCAGCCCCACCCCCCAAGGCTATAGCCCACCCGTTTTTGTGGACTTTTTCCGCTGGACGAACTTGGCGCCCCGGCCTTCGGGCGGTTATTTTTGGGCGCGGCTGTGCCCGGGGCCTATTTTTGGCCCACGGAGACCGCTCGCAAAGTCTCGCGCCATTCCGAGTCCGGCGGACGAAGTTGGCCAGCCCCACCCCCCAAGGCTATAGCCCACCCATTTTTGTGGCCTTTTTCCGCGGGACGAACTAGGCGTCACGGCCTTTGGGCGGTTATTTTTGGGCGCGGCTGTGCCCGGGGCCTATTTTTGGCACACGGAGGCCGCTCGGAAAGTCTCGCGCCATTCCGAGTCCGGCGGACGAAGTTGGCCAGCCCCACCCCCCAAGGCTATAGCCCACCCGTTTTTGTGGCCTTTATCCGCTGGACGAACTTGGCGCCCCGGCCTTCGGGCGGTTATTTTTTGTCGTGGCTGTGCCTGCGCCCTATTTTTGGCACTCGGAGGCCCCTCACAAATTCTCGCGCCATTCCGAGTCCGGCGGACGAAGTTGGCCCGCTCTACCGCCCAAGGCTATAGCCCACCCGTTTTTGTGGCCTTTTTCCGCTGGACGAACTTGGCGCCCCGGCCTTCGGGCGGGTATCTTTGGGCGCGGCTGTGCCCTTTGGCCTATTTTTGCACACGGAGGCGCCTCGTAAAGTCTCGCGCCATTCTGAGTCCGGGCGGACGAAGTTGGCCAGCCCTCCCCCAAGGCTATAGCCCACCCGTTTTTTGGCCATTTTTCCGCAGGACGAACTTGGCCCCCCGGCCTTCGGGCAGTTATTTTTGGGCGCGGCTGTCCCCGTGGCCAATTTTTGGCACGCGGAGGCCGCTCGCAAAGTCTCGCGCCATTCCGAGTCCGGCGGACGAAGTTGGCCAGCCCCACCCCCCAAGGCTATAGCCCAACCGTTCTTGTGGCCTTTTTCCGCTGGACGAACTTGGCGCCCCGGCCTTCGGGAGGGTATTTTTGGGCGCGCCTGTGCCCGCGGCCTATTTTTGGCACACGGAGGCACCTCGTAAAATCTCGCGCCATTCCGAGTCCGGCGGACGAAGTTGGCCAGCCCCACCCCCCAAGGCAATAGCCCACCCGTTTTTTGGCCATTTTTCCGCTGGACGAACTTGGCCCCCCAGCCTTCGGGCGGTTATTTTTGGGCGCGGCTGTGCCCGTGGCCTATTTTTGGCACGCGGAGGCCGTTCGCAATGTCTCGCCCCATTCCGAGTCCGGCGGACGAAGTCGGCCAGCCCCTCCCGCCAAGGCTATAGCCCACCCGTTTTTTGGCCATTTTTCCGCTGGACGAACTTGGCGCCCAGATCTTTGGGTGGTTATTTTTGGGCGTGGCTGTGCCCGCGGCCTATTTTTGGCACGCGGAGGCCGCTCGTAAAGTCTAGCCCTATTCCGAGTCCGGCGGACGAAGTTGGCCAGCCCCTCCCCCCAAGGCTATAGCCCACCCGTTTTTTGGCCATTTTTCCGCTGGACGAACTTGTTGCCCCGGCCGTCGGGCGGTTATTTTTCGGCGCGGCTGTGCCCGCGGCCTATTTTTGGCACGCGGAGGCCGCTCCCAAAGTCTCGCCCCATTCCGAGTCCGGCGGACGAAGTCGGCCGGCCCCTCCCCCCAAGGCTATAGCCCACCCGTTTTTGTGGCCTTTTTCCGCAGGACGGACTTGACGCCCCGGCCTTCGGGTGGTTATTTTTGGGTGCGGCTGTGCCTGCGGCCTATTTTTTGCACACGGAGGCCCCTCGCAATTTCTCGCGCCATTCCGAGTCCGACGGACGAAGTTGGCCAGACCCACCCCCCAAGGCTATAGCCCACCTGTTTTTGTGGCCTTTTTCCGCTGGACGAACTTGGCGCCTCGGCCTTCGGGCGGTTATTTTTGCACGCGGCTGTGCCCGCGGCCTATTTTTGGCATACGGAGGCCCCTCGCAAAGTCTCGCGCCATTCCGAGTCCGGCGGACGAAGTTGGCCAGCCCCACCCCCCAAGGCTATAGCCCACCCGTTTTTGTGGCCTTTTTCCGCTGGACGAACATGGCGACCCGGCCTTCGTGCGGTTATTTTTGGGCGTGGCCATGCCGGCGGCCTAATTTTGGCACATGGAGGCCCCTCGCAAAGTCTCGCGCCGTTCCGAGTCCGGCGGACGAAGTTGGCCAGCCCCACCCCCCAAGGCTATAGCCCACCCATTTTTGTGGCCTTTTTCCGCTGGACGAACTTGGCGCCCTGGATTTCGGGCGGGTATATTTTGGCGTGGCTGTCCCCGCAGCCTATTTTTGGCACACGGAGGTGCCTCGCAAAGTCTCGCGTCATTCCGAGTCCGGCGGACAAAGTTGGCCAGCCCGACCCCCCAAGGCTATAGCCCACCCGTTTTTGTGGCCTTTTTCCGCTGGACGAACTTGGCGCCCCGGCCTTCGGGCGGGTATTTGTGGGCGCGGCTGTGCCCGCCGCCTATTTTTGGCAGATGGAGGCACCTCGGAAAGTCTCGCGCCATTCCAATTCCGGCGGACGAAGTTGGCCAGCCCCACCCCCCAAGGCTATAACCCACCCGTTTTTGTGGCCTTTTTCCGCTGGAGGAACTTGGCGCCCCGGCCTTCGGGCGGTTATTTTTCGGCGCGACTGCGACCGTGGCCTATTTTTGGCACACGGAGGCCCCTCGCAAAGTATCGCGCCATTCCGAGTCCGGCGGACGAAGTTGGCCAGCCCATCCCCCCAAGGCTATAGGCCACCCGTTTTTTGGCCATTTTTCCGCTGGACGAACATGGCGACCCGGCCTTCGTGCGGTTATTGTTGGGCGGGGCTGTACCGGCGGCCTAATTTTGGCACATGGAGGCCCCTCGCAATTTCTCGCGCCATTCCGAGTCCGACGGACGAAGTTGGCCAGCCCCACCCCCCAAGGCTATAGCCCACCCATTTTTGTGGCCTTTTTCCGCTGGACGAACTTGGCGCCTCGGCCTTCGGGCGGTTATTTTTGCACGCGGCTGTGTCCGCGGCCTATTTTTGGCATATGGAGGCCCCTCGCAAAGTCTCGCGCCAGTCCGAGTCCGGTGGACGAAGTTGGCCAGCCCCACCCCCCAAGGCTATAGCCCACCCGTTTTTGTGGCCTTTTTCCGCTGGACGAACATGGCGACCCGGCCTTCGTGCGGTTATTTTTGGGCGCGGCCATGCCGGCGGCCTAATTTTGGCACATGGAGGCCCCTCGCAAAGTCTCGCGCCGTTCCGAGTCCGGCGGACGAAGTTGGCCAGCCCCACCCCCCAAGGCTATAGCCCACCCATTTTTGTGGCCTTTTTCCGCTGGACGAACTTGGCGCCCTGGACTTCGGGCGGGTATATTTTGGCATGGCTGTCCCCGCGGCCTATTTTTGGCACACGGAGGTGCCTCACAAAGTCTCGCGTCATTCCGAGTCCGGCGGACAAAGTTGGCCAGCCCGACCCCCCAAGGCTATAGCCCACCCGTTTTTGTGGCCTTTTTCCGCTGGACGAACTTGGCGCCCCAGCCTTCGGGCGGGTATTTGTGGGCGCGGCTGTGCCCGCCGCCTATTTTTGGCACACGGAGGCACCTCGGAAAGTCTCGCGCCATTCCAAGTCCGGCGGACGAAGTGGGCCAGCCCCACCCCCCAAGGCTATAGCCCACCCGTTTTTGTGGCCTTTTTCCGCTGGATGAACTTGGCTCCCCGGCCTTCGGGCGGTTATTTTTAGGCGCGCCTGTGGCCGCTGCCTATTTTTGGCACACGGAGGCCCCTCGCAAAGTCTCGCGCCATTCCGAGTCCGGCGGACGAAGTCGGCCTGCCCCACCCCCCAAGGCTATAGCCCACCCGTTTTTTGGCCATTTTTCCGCTGGACAAAATTGGCGCACCGGCCTTCGGGCGGTTATTTTTGTGTACGGCAGTACCCGTGGCCTATTTTTGGCACGCGGAGGCCACTCGCAAAGTTTCACCCCATTCCGAGTCCGGCGGACGAAGTCGGCCGGCCCCTCCCCCCAAGGCTATAGCCCACCCGTTTTTTGGCCATTTTTCCGCTAGACGAACTTGGCCCCCCAGCCTTCGGGCTGTTATTTTTGGGCGCGGCTGTGCCCGCGGCCTATTTTTGGCACGCGGAGGCCGCTCGCAAAGTCTCGCCCCATTCCGAGTCCGGCGGACGAAGTCGGCCGGCCCCTCCCCCCAAGGCTATAGCTCACCCGTTTTTGTGGCCTTTTTCCTCAGGACGGACTTGACGCCCCGGCCTTCGGGCGGTTATTTTTGGGTACGGCTGTGCCCGCGGCCTATTTTTGGCACACGGAGACCCCTCGCAAAGTTTCGCGCCATTCCGAGTCCGGCGGACGAAGTTGGCCAGCCCCACCCCCCGAGGCTATAGCCCACCCGTTTATGTGGCCTTTTTCCGCTGGACGAACATGGCGACCCGGCCTTCGTGCAGTTATTTTTGGGCGCAGCTGTGCCGGCGGCCTATTTTTGGCACACGGAGGCCCCTCGCAAAGTCTCGCCCCATTCCGAGTCCGGCGGACGAAGTTGGCCAGCCCCACCCCCCAAGGCTATAGCCCACCCGTTTTTGTGGCCTTTTTCCGCGGGACAGACTTGGCGCCCCGGCCTTCGTGCGGTTATTTTTGGTTACGGCTATGCCTGTGGCCTATTTTTGGCACACGGAGGCCCCCCGCAAAGTCTCGTGCCATTCCGAGTCTGGCGGACGAAGTGGGCCAGCCCCACCCCCCAAGGCTATAGCCCACCCATTTTTGTGCCCTTTTTCCGCGGGACGAACTTGGCGCCCCGGCCTCCGGGCGGTTATTTTTAGGCGCGACCATGCCCACGGCCTACTTTTGGCGCACGGAGGTCCGTCGCAAAGTCTCGCGCCATTCCGAGTCCGGCGGACGAAGTGGGCCAGCCCCACCCCCTAAGGCTATAGCCCACCCGTTTTTGTGGCCTTTATCCGCTGGACGAACTTGGCGCCCCGGCCTTCGGGCGGTTATTTTTTGTCGTGGCTGTGCCTGCGGCCTATTTTTGGCACTCGAAGGCCCCTCACAAATTCTCGCGCCATTCCGAGTCCGGCGGACGAAGTTGGCCAGCCCTACCGCCCAAGGCTATAGCCCACCCGTTTTTGTGGCCTTTTTCCGCTGGACGAACTTGGCGCCCCGGCCTTCGGGCGGGTATTTTTGGGCGCGGCTGTGCCCGTGGCCTATTTTTTGCACACGGAGGCGCCTCGCAAAGTCTCGCCCCGTTCCGAGTCCGGCGGACGAACTTGGCCTGCCCCACCCCCCAAGGCTATAGCCCACCCGTTTTTGTGGCCTTTTCCTTGGAGGACGAGACTTGGCGCCCCGGCCTTCGTGCGGTTATTTTTGGTTGCGGCTGTGCCTGCGGCCTATTTTTGGCACATGGAGGCCCCTCGCAAAGTCTCGTGCCATTCCGAGTCTGGCGGTCGAAGTGGGCCAGCCCCACCCCCCAAGGCTATAGCCCACCAGTTTTTTGGCCATTTTTCCGCGGGACGAACTTGGCGCCCCGGCCTTCGGGCGGTTATTTTTGGGCGCGGCCCTGCCCCGCGTCCTACTTTTGGAGCACGGAGATCCCTCGCAAAGTCTCGCGCCATTCCGAGTCCGGCGGACGGTTGGCCAGCCCCACCCCCAAGGCTATAGCCCACCAGGTTTTGTGCCCTTTTTCCGCGGGACGAACTTGGCGCCCCGGCCTTCGGGCGGTTATTTTTGGGCGATGATGTGCCTGCGGCCTATTTTTGGTACACGGAGACCCCTCGCAAAGTCTCGCGCCATTCCGAGTCCGGCGGACGAAGTTGGCCAGCCCCACCCCCCGAGGCTATAGCCCACCCGTTTTTGTGGGCTTTTTCCGCTGGACGAACATGGCGACCCGGCCTTCGTGCAGTTATTTTTGGGCGCGGCTGTGCCGGCGGCCTATTTTTGGCACACGGAGGCCCCTCGCAAAGTCTCGCCCCATTCCGAGTCCGGCGGACGAAGTTGGCCAGCCCCACCCCCCAAGGCTCTAGCCCACCCGTTTTTGTGGCCTTTTTCCGCGGGACAGACTTGGCGCCCCGGCCTTCGAGCGGTTATTTTTGGTTGCGGCTGTGCCTGTGGCCTATTTTTGGCACACGGAGGCCCCTCGCAAAGTCTCGTGCCATTCCGAGTCTGGCGGACGAAGTTGGCCAGCCCCACCCCCCAAGGCTATAGCCCACCCGTTTTTGTGCCCTTTTTCCGCGGGATGAACTTGGCGCCCCGGCCTCCGGGCGGTTATTTTTAGGCGCGGCCATGCCCGCGGCCTACTTTTGGCGCACGGAGGTCCCTCGCAAAGTCTCGCGCCATTCCGAGTCCGGCGGACGAAGTTGGCCAGCCCCACCGCCCAAGGCTATAGCCCACCCGTTTTTGTGGTCTTTTTCCGCTGGACGAACTTGGCGCCCCGGCCTTTGGGCGGGTATTTTTCGGCGCGGCCGTGCCCACGGCCTATTTTTGGCACACGGAGGCGCCTCGTAAAGTCTCACGCCATTCCGAGTCCGGCGGACGAAGTTGGCCAGCCCCTCCCCACAAGGCTATAGCCCACCCGTTTTTTGGCCATTTTTCCGCAGGACGAACTTGGCCCCCCGGCCTTCGGGAAGTTATTTTTGGGCGCGGCTGTCCCCGTGGCCAATTTTTGGCACGCGGAGGCCGGTCGCAAAGTCTCGCGCCATTCCGAGTCCGGCGGACGAAGTTGGCCAGCCCCACCCCCCAAGGCTATAGCCCACCCGTTCTTGTGGCCTTTTTCCGTAGGTCGAACTTGGCGCCCCGGCCTTCGGGTGGTTATTTTTTGTCGTGGCTGTGCCTGCGGCCTATTTTTGGCACTCGGAGGCCCCTCACAAAGTCTCGCGCCATTCCGAGTCCGGCGGACGAAGTTGGCCAGCCCCACCCCCCAAGGCTATAGCCCACCCGTTCTTGTGGCCTTTTTCCGCTGGACGAACTTGGCGCCCCGGCCTTCGGGCGGGTATTTTTGGGCGCGGCTGTGCCCGCGGCCTATTTTTGGCACACGGAGGCACCTCGTAAAGTCTCGCGCCATTACGAGTCCGGCGGACGAAGTTGGCCAGCCCCAACCCCCAAGGCTATAGCCCACCCGTTTTTTGGCCATTTTTCCGCTGGACAAACTTGGCGCCCCGATCTTTGGGTGGTTATATTTGGGCGCGGCTGTGCCCGCGGCCTATTTTTGGCACGCGGAGGCCACTCGCAAAGACTCACCCCATTCCGAGTCTGGCGGACGAAGTTGGCAGCCCCTCCCGCCAAGGCTATAGCCCACCCGTTTTTTGGCCATTTTTCCGCTGGACGAACTTGGCCCCCCAGCCTTCGGGCGGTTATTTTTGGGCGCGGCTGTGCCTGCGGCCTATTTTTGGTACACGGAGACCCCTCGCAAAGTCTCGCGCCATTCCGAGTCTGGCGGACGAAGTCGGCCAGCCCCACCCCCCGAGGCTATAGCCCACCCGTTTTTGTGGCCTTTTTCCGCTGGACGAACATGGCGACCCGGCCTTCGTGCAGTTATTTTTGGGCGCGGCTGTGCCGGCGTCCTATTTTTGGCACACGGAGGACCCTCGCAAAGTCTCGCCCCATTCCGAGTCCGGCGGACGAAGTGGGCCAGCCCCACCGCCCAAGGCTCTAGCCCACCCGTTTTTGTGGCCTTTTTCCGCGGGACAGACTTGGCGCCCCGGCCTTCGGGCGGTTATTTTTGGTTGCGGCTGTGCCTGCGGCCTATTTTTGGCACACGGAGGCCCCTCGCAAAGTCTCGTGCGATTCCGAGTCCGGCGGACGAAGTTGGCCAGCCCCACCCCCCAAGGCTATAGCCCACCCGTTTTTGTGGCCTTTATCCGCTGGACGACCTTGGCGCCCCGGCCTTCGGGCGGGTATTTTTGGGCGCGGCTGTGCCTGCGGCCTATTTTTGGCCCTCGGAGGTCCCTCACAAATTCTCGCGCCATTCCGAGTCCGGCGGACGAAGTTGGCCAGCCCTACCGCCCAAGGCTATAGCCCACCCGTTTTTGTGGCCTTTTTCCGCTGGACGAACTTGGCGCCCCGGCCTTTGGGCGGGTATTTTTGGGCGCGGCCGTGCCCGCGGCCTATTTTTGGCACACGGAGGCGCCTCGTAAAGTCTCGCGCCATTCCGAGTCCGGCGGACGAAGTTGGCCAGCCCCTCCCCACAAGGCTATAGCCCACCCGTTTTTTGGCCATTTTCCGCTGGACGAGCTTGGCGCCCCGGCCTTCGGGCGGGTATTTGTGGGCGCGGCTGTGCCCGTGTCCTATTTTTGGCACACGGAGACGCCTCAGAAAGTCTTGCGCCATTCCGAGTCCGGCGGACGAAGTTGGCCAGCCCCACCCCCCAAGGCTATAGCCCACCCGTTTTTGTGGCCTTTTTCCGCTGGACGAAATTGGCGCCCCAGCTATCGGGCGGGTATTTATGGGTACGGCTGTGCCTGCGGCCTGTTTTTGGTACACGGAGGCGCCTCGTAAAGTCTCGCCCCATTCCGAGTCCGGCGGACGAAGTTGGCAGCCCCTCCCCCCAAGGCTATAGCCCACCCGTTTTTTGGCCATTTTTCCGCTGGACGAACTTGGCCCCCCGGCCTTCGGGCGGTTATTTTTGGGCGCGGCTGTGACCGTGGCCTATTTTTGGCACACGGAGGCGTCTCGCAAAGTCTCGCGCCATTCCGAGCCCGGCGGAGAAGTTGGCCAGCCCCACCCCCCAAGGCTATAGCCCACCCGTTTTTGTGGCCTTTTTCTGCAGGACGAACTTGGCGCCCCGGCCTTCGAGCGGGTATTTTTGGGTGCGCCTCTGCCCGCGGCCTACTTTTGGCACACGGAGGCGCCTTGCAAAGTCACGCGCCATTCCTAGTCCGGCGGAAGAAGTTGGCCAGCCCCACCCCCCAAGGCTATAGCCCACCCGTTTTTGTGGCCTTTTTCCGCTGGACGAACTTGGCGCCCCGGCCTTCGGTCGGGTATTTTTGGGTGCGGCTGTGCCCGCGGCCTATTTTTGGCACACGGAGTCGCCTCACAAAGTCTCGCGCCATTCCGAGTCCGGCGGACGAAGTCGGCCAGCCCCACCCCCCAAGGCTATAGCCCACCCGTTTTTGTGGCCTTTTTCCGCTGGACGAACTTGGCGCCCCGGCCTTCGGGCGGTTATTTTTGGGCGCGGCTGTGACCGCGGCCTATTTTTGGCACACGGAGGTGCCTCGCAAATTCTCGCGCCATTCCGAGTCCGGCGGACGAAGTGGGCCGGCCCCTCCCCCCAAGGCTATAGCCCACCCGTTTTTTGGCCATTTTTCCGCTGGACGAAGTTGGCGCCCCGATATTCGGGCGGTTATATTTGGGCGCGGCTGTGCCCGCGGCCTATTTTTGGCACGCGGAGGCCGCTCGCAAAGTCTCGCCCCATTCCGAGTCCGGCGGACGAAGTTGGCCAGCCCCTCCCCCCATGGCTATAGCCCACCCGTTTTTGGCCATTTTTCCACTGGATGAACTTGGCGCCCCAGCCTTCGGACGGTTATTTTTAGGCGCGGCAGTACCCGTGGCCTATTTTTGGCACGCGGAGACTGCTCGCAAAGTCTCGCCCCATTCCGAGTCCGGCGGACGAAGTGGGCCAGCCCCTCCCCCCAAGGCTATAGCCCACCCGTTTTTTGGCCATTTTTCCGCTGGGGGGTTTGGGCGCGCCGACCTTCGGGGGGTTATTTTTGGGCGCGGCTGTACCCATGGCCAATTTTTGGTACGCGGAGGCCGCTCGCAAAGTCTCGTCCCTTTCCGAGTCCGGCGGACGAAGTTGGCCAGCACTTCCCCCAAGGCTATAACCCACCCATTTTTTGGCCATTTTTCCGCTGGGGGGTTTGGGCGCGCCGACCTTCGGCGGGTTATTTTTGGGCGTGGCTGCGTCCACGGCCAATTTTTGGTACGCGGAGGCCGCTCGCAAAGTCTCGCCCCATTCCGAGTTCGGCGGACGAAGTTGGCCAGCCCCTCCCCCCAAGGCTATAGCCCTCCCGTTTTTTGGCCACTTTTCCGCTGGATGAACTTGGCGTCTCGGCCTTCGGGCGGTTATTTTTGGGCGCAGCTGTGCCCGGGGCCTATTTTTGGCACACGGAGGCCGCTCGCAAAGTCTCGCGCCACTCCGAGTCCGGCGGACGAAGTTGGCCAGCCCCTCCCCCCAAGGCTATAGCCCACCCGTTTTTTGTCCATTTTTCCGCTGGGGGGTTTGGGCGCGCCGACCTTCGGGGGGTTATTTTTGGGCGCGGCTGTGCCCCCAGCCTATTTTTGGCACGCAGAAGCTGCTCGCAAAGACTCGCCCCATTCCGAGTCCGGCGGACGAAGTTGGCCAGCCCCACCCCCCAAGGCTATAGCCCACCCGTTTTTGTGGCCTTTTTCCGCTGGTCGAACTTGACGCCCCGGCCTTCGGGCGGTTATTTTTAGGCGCGGCTGTGCCCGCGGCCTATTTTTGGCACACAGAGGCCGCTCGCAAAGTCCCGCGCCATTCCGAGTCCGGCGTACGAAGTTGGCCGGCCCCACCCCCCAAGGCTATAGCCGACCCGTTTTTGTGGCTTTTTTCCGCTGGACGAACTTGGCGTCGCGGCCTTCGGGGGGGTATTTTTGGGCGTGGCTGTGCCCGCGGCCTATTTTAGGCACACGGAGGCACCTCGCAAAGTCTCGCGCCATTTCGAGTCCGGCGGACGAAGTAGGCCAGCCCCACCCCCCAATGCTATAGCCCACCTGTTTTTTCGGCCTTTTTCCGCTGGACGAACTTGGCGCCGCGGCCTTCGGGTTGGTATTTTTGGGCTCGACTTTGCCTGCGGCTTATTTTCGGCACACGGAGGTGCCTCGCCAAGTCTAGCGCCATTCCGAGTCCGGCGGACGAAGTTGGCCAGCCCCACCGCCCAAGGCTATAGCCCACCCGTTTTTGTGGCCTTTTTCCACTGGACGAACTTGGCGTCGTAGCCTTCGTGCTGGTATTTTTGGGCGCGGCTGTGCCCGCGGCCTATTTTAGGCACACGGAGGCACCTCGCAAAGTCTCGCGCCATTTCGAGTCCGGCGGACGAAGTTGGCGCGCCCCAACCCCCAAGGCCATAGCCCACCCGTTTTTGTGGCCTTTTTCCGCTGGACGAACTTGGCGCCCCGGCCTTCGGGCGGTTATTTTTGGGCGCGGCTGTGTCCGCGGCCTATTTTTGACACACGGAGGCCCCTTGCAAAGTCTCGCGCCATTCCGAGTCCAGCGGACGATGTTGGCCAGCCCCACCCCGGAAGGCTATAGCCCACCCGTTTTTGTGGCCTTTTTCCGCTGGACGAACTTGGCGGCCCGGACTTCGGGCGGGTATTTTTGGGCGCGGCTGTGCCCGCGGCCTATTTTTGGCACACGGAGGCGCCTCGTAAAGTCTAACGCCATTCCGAGTCCGGCGGACGAAGTGGGCCAGCCCCACCCCCCAAGGCTATAGCCCACCCGTTTTTGTGGCCTTTTTCCGCTGGACGAACTTGGCGCCCCGGCCTTCGGGCGGGAATTTTTGGGCGCGGCTGTGGTCACGGACTATTTTTGGCACACGGAGGCACCTCGCAAAGTCTCGCGCCATTCCGAGTCCGGCGGACGAAATTGGCGAGCCCCACCCCCCAAGGCTATAGCCCACCCGTTTTTGTGGCCTTTTTCCGCAGGACGAACTTGGCGCCCCGGCCTTCGGGCGGGAATTTTTGGGCGCGGCTGTGGGCACGGACTATTGTTGGCACACGGAGGCACCTCGCAAAGTCTCGCGCCATTCCGAGTCCGGCGGACGAAGTTGGCGCGCCCCAACGCCCAAGGCCATAGCCCACCCGTTTTTGTGGCCTTTTTCCGCTGGACGAACTTGGCGCCCCGGCCTTCGGGCGGTTATTTTTAGGCGCGGCTGTGTCCGCGGCCTATTTTTGACACACAGAGGCCCCTCGCAAAGTCTCACGCCATTCCGAGTCCGGCGGACGATGTTGGCCAGCCCCTCCCCCCAAGGCTATAGCCCACCCGTTTTTTGGCCATTTTTCCGCTGGACGAACTTGGCGCCCCGGCCTTCGGGCGGTTATTTTTGGGCGCGGCTGTGCCCGGGGCTTATTTTTGGCACGCGGAGGCCACTCGCAAAGTCTCACCCCATTCCGAGTCCGGCGGACGAAGTTGGCCAGCCCCTCACCCCAAGGCTATAGCCCAACCGTTTTTTGGCCATTTTTCCGCTGAGGGGCTTTGGGCGCGCGGACCTTCGGGGGGTTATTTTTGGGCGCGCCTGTGTCCACAGCCTATTTTTTGCACACGGAGGCCACTCACAAAGTCTCGCCCCATTCCGAGTCCGGCGGACGAAGTTGGCCAGCCCCTCCCCCTTAGGCTATAGCCCACCCGTTTTTTGGCCATTTTTCCGCTGGGGGGTTTGGGCGCGCCGACCTTCAGGGGGTTATTTTTGGGCGCGGCTGTGTCCGCGGCCTATTTTTGGTACGCGGAGGCCGCTCGCAAAGTCTCACCCCATTCCGAGTCCGGCGGACGAAGTTCGCCAGACCCTCCCCCCTAGGCTATAGCCCACCCGTTTTTTGGCCATTTTTCCGCTGGGGGTTTGGGCGCACCCGACCTTCGGGGGTTATTTTTGGCGCGGCTGTGTCCGCGGCCTATTTTTGGCATCGCGGAGGCCGCTCGCAAAGTCTCGCGCCATTCCGAGTCCCGCGGACGGTTGGCCAGCCCCACCCCCCAAGGCTATAGCCCACCCGTTTTTGTGGCCTTTTTCCGCTGGACGAACTTGGCGCCCCGGCCTTCGGGGGGTTATTTTTGGGCGCTGCTTTGCCCGCGGCCTATTTTTGGCTCACGGAGGCCCCTCGCAAAGTCTCGCGCCATTCCGAGTCCGGCGGACGAAGTCGGCCAGCCCCACCCCCCAAGGCTATAGCCCACCCGTTTTTGTGGCCATTTTCCGCTGGACGAACTTGGCGCCCTGGCCTTCGGGTGGTTATTTATGGGCGCGGCTGTGCCCGCAGCCTATTTTTGCATGCGGAGGCCCCTCGCAAAGTCTCGCGCCATTCCGAGTCCAGTGGACGAAGTTGGCCAGCCGCACCCCCCACGGCTATAGCCCACCCGTTTTTGTGGCCTTTTTCCGCTGGACGAACTTGGCGCCCCGGCTTCGGGCGGTTATTTTTGGGCGCGGCTGTGCCCGCGGCCTATTTTTGGCACACGGACGCCCCTCGCAAAGTCTCGCGCCATTCCGAGTCTGGCGGACGAAGTCGGTTAGCCCCACCCCCCAACGCTATAGCCCACCCGTTTTTGTGGTCTTTTTCCGCTGGACGAAGTTGGTGCCCTGGCCTTCGGGCGGTTATTTTTGGGTGCGGCTGTGCCCGTGGCCTATTTTTGGCACACGGAGGCTCCTCGCAAAGTCTCGCGCCATTCCCAGTCCGGCGGACGTGGTTGGCCAGCCCCACCCCCCAAGGCTATAGCCCACCCGTTTCTGTGGCCTTTTTCCGCTGGACGAACTTGGCGCCCCGGCCTTCGGGCAGTTATTTTTGGACGCGGCTGTGCCCAGGGCCTATTTTTGGCAGATGGAGGCCGCAACAAAGTCTCGCGCCATTCCAAGTCTGGCGGACGAAGTCGGCCAGCCCCACCCCCCAAGGCTATAGCCCACCCGTTTTTGTTGCCTTTTTCCGCTGGACGAACTTGGCGCCCCGGCCTTCGGGTTGTTATTTTTCGGTGCGGCTGTGCCCGGGGTCTATTTTTTGCAGACAAAGGCCGCTCGTAAAGTCTCACGCCATTCCGAGTCCGGCGGACGAAGTTGGCCAGCCACACCCCCCAAGGCTATAGCCCACCCGTTTTTGTGGCCTTTTTCCGCTGGACGAACTTTGCGCCCCGGCCTTTGGGAGGTTATTTTTGGGCGCGGCTGTGCCCGGGGCCTATTTTTGGCACATGGAGGCCACTCGCACAGTATCACGCCATTCCGAGTCCGGCGGACGAAGTTGGCCAGCCCCACCCCCCAAGGCTATAGCCCACCCGTTTTTGTGGCCATTTTCCGCATGACGAACTTGGCGCCCCGGCCTTCGGGTTGTTATTTTTAGTCGCGGCTGTGCCGGCGGCCTATTTTTGGTACACGGAGGCCGCTCGCAAAGTCTCTCGCCATTCCGAGTCCGATGGACGAAGTTGGCCAGCCCCACCCCCCAAAGCTATAGCCCACCCGTTTTTGTGGCCTTTTTCCGCTGGACGAACTTGGCGCCCCGGTCTTCGGGTGGTTATTTTTCGGCGCGGCTGTGCCCGCGGCCTATTTTTGGTACACGGAGGCTCCTCGCAAAGTCTCGCGCCATTCCGAGTCCGGCGGACGAAGTCGGTTAGCCCCACCCCCCAACGCTATAGCCCACCCAATTTTGTGGCCTTTTTCCGCTGGACGAAGTTGGGGCCCCAGCCTTCGGGCGGTTATTTTTGGGCGCGGCTGTGCCCGTGGCCTATTTTTGGCACACGGAGGCGCCTCGCAAAGTCTCGCGCCATTCCGAGTCCGGCGGACGAAGTTGGCCAGCCCCACCCCCAAGGCTATAGCCCACCTGTTTTTTTGGCCTTTTTCCGCTGGACGAACTTGGCGCCCCGACCTTCGGGTGGTTATTTTTTGACGCGGCTGTGCCCGTGGCCTATTTTTGGCACAGGGAGGACCCTCGCAAAGACTCGAGCCATTCCGAGTCCGGCGTACAAAGTTGGGCAGCCCCACCCCCAAGGCTATAGCCCACCCGTTTTTGTGGCCTTTTTCCACTGGACGAACTTGGCGCTCCGGCCTTCGGGCAGTTATTTTTGGGCGCGGCTGTGCTCACGGCCTATTTTTGGCACATGTAGGCCCCTCGCAAAGTCTCACGCTATTCCGAGTCCGGCGGACGATTTGTTCAGCCCCACCGCCGAAGGCTATAGCCCACCCGTTTTTGTGGCCTTTTACCGCTGGACGAACTTGGCGCCCCAGCCTTGGGGCTGTTATTTTTGGGTACGGCTGTGCCCGCGGCCTATTTTTGGCACACAGAGGCGTCTCACAAAGTCTCGCGCCATTCCGAGTCCGGCGGATGAAGTGGGCCAGTCCACCCCAAGGATATAGCCCACCCGTTTTGTGGCCATTTTCCGCATGACGAACTTGACGCCCTGTCTTCGGTGGGTTTTTTTGGGCGCAGCTGTGCCCACACTGCCTATTTTGTCACACGGAGGCCCCTCAGAAAGTCTCGCACCATTCGAGTCCGTGCGAGACGAAGTTGGCCAGCACCATCCCCCCAGGCTTTAGCCCACCCGTTTTTGTGGCCTTTTTCCGCTGGACGAACTTCGCGCCCCGGCCTTCGGGCATTATTTTTCGGCGCGGCTTTGGCCACGGGCTATTTTTGGGGCACGGAGGCCCTCGCAGAAGTATCGCGCCATTCCGAGTCCGGCAGACACGTTGGCCAGCCCCACTTTTCAAGGCTATAGCCCACCTGTTTTGTGGCCTTTTTCCGCTGGACGAACTTGGCGCCTGCCATCGGGCGGTTATTTTTAGCGCGGCTGTGGCTGCGGCCTATTTTTGTCACACGGAGGCCCTCGCAAAGTCTCGCACCATTACGAGTCCGCGGACGAAGTTGCTTGCACACCATCCCCAAGGCTATAGCCCACCCGTTTTTGTGGCCTTTTTCCGCTGGACGAACTTGGCGCCCCGGTCTTGGTGGTTATTTTTGGTGCTGGCTGTGCCCGCTGCCTATTTTTGGCAACACGGAGGCCCCTCGCAAAGTCTCGCGCCATTCGAAGTCCGGGCGGACGAAGTCGGTTAGCCCCACTTCAACGATATAGCCCACCCTATTTTGTGGCCTTTTTCCGCTGGACGAAGTTGGTGCCCCAGCCTTCGGGCGGTTATTTTTGGGCGCGGCTGTGCCCTCGGCTTATTTTTGTCACATGGAGGCCCCCTCGCAAAGTCTCGCACCATTCGAGTCCCGGCAGACGGTTGGCCAAGCACCATCCCCAAGGCTATAGCCCAACTGCTTTTGTGGCCTTTTTCCGCTGGACGAACCTTGGCGCCCGGCCTTCGGGCAGTTATTTTTGGCGGGGCTTTGGCCGGGGTCTATTTTCTTTTTTGGGGCACGGAGGCCCTCGCAAAGTATCGCGCCATTCCGAGTCCCATGAGACGACGTTGGCCAGCCCCACCCCCAAGGCTATAGCCCACCGCTTTTGTGGCCATTTTCCGCATGACGAACTTGGCGCCCGCCCTTCGTGTGGTTATTTTTGGCGCAGCTGTGACTGTGGCCTATTTTTGTCACACGGAGGCCCTCGCAAAGTCTCGCACCATTCTCGAGTCCGTGCGACGGTTGGCTACAAAAGATCCCCCAAGGCTATAGCCCACCACCTTTGTGGCCTTTTTCCGCTGGACGAACTGCGCCTGCGCTTCGGCCTTAAGGCGAGTTATTTTTGGCGCGGCTTTGGCCGCTGGCTATTTTTGTGGCACGGAGGCCCCTCGCAAAGCATCGCGCGTCATTCCGAGTCCTGGCAGACGACTATTTTTATACATGCCAGCCCCACCCTTCAAGGCTATATAGCCCACCCGTTTTGTGGCCTTTTTCCGCTGGACGAACTTGGCGCCCGGCCATCGGGCGGTTATTTTTAGCGCGGCTGTGCCGCGGGCCTATTTTTGCACGCAGGAGGCCCTTGCAAAGTGTCGCACCATTCGAGTCCGTGGACGAAGTTGGCCAGCACCATCCCCCAAGGCTATAGCCCACCCGCTTTTGTGGCCTTTTCCGCTGGATGAACTTGGCGCCCGGTCTTCGGGTGGTTATTTTTTGCGGCTGTGCCCAAGGCCTATTTTTGGCACACGGAGGCCCCTCGCAAAGTCTCGCGCCATTCCGAGTCCGGCGGACGAAGTCGGTTAGCCCCACCCCCCAACGCTATAGCCCACCCAATTTTGTGGCCTTTTTCCGCATGACGAACTTGGCGCCCCGGTCTTCGTGTGGTTATTTTTGGGCGCAGCTGTGACCGTGGCCTATTTTTGTCACACGGAGGCCCCTCGCAAAGTCTCGCACCATTCTGAGTCCGGCGGACGAAGTTGGCCAGCCCCACCCCCCAAGGCTATAGCCCACCCGTTTTTGTTGCCTTTTTCCGCTGGACGAACTTGGCGCCCCGGCCTTCGGGCGGTTATTTTTGTGTGTGGCTGTGCCCGGGGCCTGATTTTGGCACACGGAGGCTGCTCACAAAGTCTCACGCCATTCCGAGTCCGGCGGACGAAGTTGGCCAGCCCCACCCCACAAGGCTATAGCCCACCCATTTTTGTGGCCTTTTTCCGTTGGACGAACTTGGCGCCCCGGCCTTCGGGGGGTTATTTTTGGGCGCGGCTGTGCCCGGGGCCTATTTTTGGCACATGGAGGCCACTCGCACAGTCTCGCGCCATTCCGAGTCCGGCGGACGAAGTGGGCCAGTCCCACCCCCCAAGGATATAGCCCACCCGTTTTTGTGGCCATTTTCCGCATGACGAACTTGACGCCCCTGTCTTCGGGTGGTTTTTTTTGGGCGCAGCTGTGCCCGCGGCCTATTTTTGTCACACGGAGGCCCCTCGTAAAGTCTCGCACCATTCTGAGTCCGGCGGACGAAGTTGGCCAGCACCATCCCCCAAGGCTATAGCCCACCCGTTTTTGTGGCCTTTTTCCGCTGGACGAACTTCGCGCCCCGGCCTTCGGGCATTATTTTTCGGCGCGGCTTTGGCCACGGGCTATTTTTGGGGCACGGAGGCCCCTCGCAAAGTATCGCGCCATTCCGAGTCCGGCAGACGACGTTGGCCAGCCCCACCCCCCAAGGCTATAGCCCACCCGTTTTTGTGGCCTTTTTCCGCTGGACGAACTTGGCGCCCCGGCCATCGGGCGGTTATTTTTTAGCGCGGCTGTGGCTGCGGCCTATTTTTGTCACACGGAGGCCCCTCGCAAAGTCTCGCACCATTCTGAGTCCGGCGGACGAAGTTGGCCAGCACCATCCCCCAAGGCTATAGCCCACCCGTTTTTGTGGCCTTTTTCCGCTGGACGAACTTGGCGCCCGGCCTTCGGGTGGTTATTTTCTTGCGCGGCTGTGCCCGCGGCCTATTTTTGGCACCATTGAGGCCCTCGCAAAGTCTCGCGCCATTCCGAGTCCGGGCGGACGGAGTCGTGAGTTAGCCCCACCCCAACGCGATATAGCCCACCCGTTTTTGTGGCCTTTTTCCGCTGGACGAACTTGGCGCCCCAGCCTTCGGGCGGTTATTTTTGGGCGCGGCTGTGCCCTCGGCTTATTTTTGTCACATGGAGGCCCCTCGCAAAGTCTCGCACCATTCTGAGTCCGGCAGACGAAGTTGGCCAGCACCATCCCCCAAGGCTATAGCCCACCGGTTTTTGTGGCCTTTTTCCGCTGGACGAACTTGGCGCCCCGGCCTTCGGGCAGTTATTACAGGCGGGGCTTTGGCTGCGGGCTATTTTTGGGGCACTGAGGCCCTCGCAAAGCCTATCGCGCCATTCCGAGTCCGGCAGACGACGTTGGCCAGCCCCACTTTCAAGGCTATAGCCCACCTGCTTGTGGCCATTTTCCGCATGACGAACTTGGCGCCCGGTCTTCGTGTGGTTATTTTTGGGCGCAGCTGTGACCGTGGCCTATTTTTTTTTGTCACACGGAGGCCCTCGTGAAAGTCTCGCACCATTCGAGTCCGGCGGACGGTTGGCCAGCAGATCCCCAAGGCTATAGCCCACCCGCTTTTGTGGCCTTTTTCCGCTGACGAACTTGGCGCCCGGCCCTGGCGGTTATTTTTGGCGCTGCTTTGGCAGCGGGCTATTTTGTGGCACGGAGGCCCCTCGCAAAGTATCGCGCCATTCCGAGTCCGGCAGACGAGCGTTGGCCAGCCCCACTCCCCAAGGCTATAGCCCACCGTTTTGTGGCCTTTTTCCGCTTGGACGAACTTGGCGCCCGGCCATCGGGCAGTTATTTTTAGCCCAGCGGCTGTGCTCGCGGCCTATTTTTGTCACACGGAGGCCCCTTGCAAAGTGTCGCACCATTGGCGAGTCCGCGGACGGTTGTTTGGCCAGCACCATCCCCCAAGGCTATAGCCCACCCGCTTTTGTGGCCTTTTTCCGCTTGGACGAACTTGGCGCCCGGTCTTCGGGTGGTTATTTTTAGCGCGGCTGTGCCCGCGGCTCATTTTTGGCACACGGAGGCCCCTCGCAAAGTCTCGCGCCATTCCGAGTCCGGCGGACGAAGTTTGTAAGCCCCACCCCCAACGCTTATAGCCCACCCAATTTTGTGCCTTTTTTCCGCTGGACGAAGTTGGTGCCCCAGCCTTCGGGCGGTTATTTTTGGGAGCGGCTGTGTGCCCGCTGCCTATTTTTGTCACACGGAGGCCCCTCGCAAAGTCTCGCGCCATTCCGAGTCCATTGGACTTAAGTTGGCCAGCACCATCCCCCAAGGCTATAGCCCAACCGCTTTTGTGGCCTTTTCCGCTGGACGAACTTGGCGCCCGGCCTTCGGGCGGTTATTTTTAAGGCGGCTTTGGCCGCCGGGCTAGTTTTGGGGCACAGAGGCCCTCGCAAAATGTCGCGCCATTCCGAGTCCGGCAGACGACAAGTGGCGTTGGCCAGCCACCTCTCAAGGCTATAGCCCACCTGCTTTTTGTGGCCATTTTCCATGACGAACTTGGCGCCCCGGTCTTCGTGTGGTTATTTTTGGGCGCAGCTGTGACCGTGGCCTATTTTTGTCACACGTACGCCCCTCGCAAAGTCTCGCACCATTCTCGAGTCCGGCTGACGAAGTTGGCCAGCAAGATCCCCAAGGCTATAGCCCACCCGCTTTTTGTGGCCTTTTTCCGCTGGACGAACTTGGCGCCCTGCCTTCGGGCGTTATTTTTTTAGCGCGCTTTGACCGTGGGCCTATTTTTGGGGCACGGAGGCCCCTCGCAAAGTATCGCGCCATTCCAGTCCGGGACGACGCTGGCCAGCCCCATTCCTCAAGGCTATAGCCCACCTGTTTGTGGCCTTTTTCCGCAGGACGAACTTGGCGCCCCGGCCATCGGGCGGTTATTTTTTCGCGCCGCTGTGCCCGCGGCCTATTTTTGTCACACGGAGGCCCCTCATAAAGTCTCGTACCATTACGAGTCCGAGCGGACGAAGTTGGCCAACAGATCCCGAGGCTATAGCCACCCGTTTTGTGGCCTTTTCCACTGGACAGACTTGCGCCCCAGCCTTCAGGCGGAGATTTTGGGCGCGGCTTTGGCGGCCGCTATTTTTGGGCACGGAGGCCCCTCGCAAAGTATCGCGCCATTCCGAGTCCGGCAGACGACAAGGCCAGCCCACCCCCCAAGGCTATAGCCCACGTTTTTGCAGGGCCTTTTTCCGCTGGGACGAACTTGGCGCCCGGCCTTCGGGTGATTATTTTTGGGCGCGGCTGTGCCCGTGGCTATTTTTGTCACCACGGAGGCCCCTCGCAAAGTCTCGCACCATTCAGAGTCCGGGCGGACGAAGTTGGGCCAGCAGCATCCTCATGCTATAGCCCACCCAGTTTGTGGCCTTTTTTCCGGCTGGGGCGAACTTGGCGCCCGGTCTTGCCCGGGTGGTTATTTTTTTGCGCGGCTGTGCCGCGCTTATTTTTTGCAGCACGGAGGCCCCTCGTGAAGTCTCGCGCCATTCCGAGTCCGGTGGACGAAGTCGTTAGCCCCACCCCCAACGCTATAGTACCACCCAATTTTGTGGCCTTTTCATTTGGACGAAGTTAGCCCCAGCCTTCTAAGGATTATTTTTAGTAGATGCTGTGCCCGTGGCCTATTTAGGCACACGGAGGCCCCTCGCAAAGTCTGCGCCATTCCCAGTCAAGCGGGGCGTAGTGGGCCAAGCCCCACCCCCTGAGGCTATAGCCCACCCGCTTTCGTGGCCTTTTCCGCCTCGGACGAACTTGGCGCCCCGACCTTCGGGCGGTTATTTTTGGACGCGGCTGTGCTCAAGAGGCCTATTTTTGGCACACGGAGGCCGCTCGCAAAGTCTCGCGCCATTTGGAGTCCGGCGGACGAAGTCGGCCGGCCCCACCCCCAAGGCTATAGCCCACCCGTTTTTGTTGCCTTTTCCGCTGGACGAACTTGGCGACCCGGCCTTCGGGCGGTTATTTTCGGCGCGGCTGTGCCCGGGCCTATTTTTTGCAGACAAAGGCCGCTCACAAAGTCTCACGCCATTCCGAGTCCGGCGGATGAAGTTGCCAGCCCCACCCCACAAGGCTATAAGCCCACCCATTTTTGTGGCCTTTTTCCGTTGGACGAACTTGGCGCCCTGCCTTCGGGTGGTTCTTTTTGTGTGCGGCAGTGCCCGGGGCCTGATTTTGGCACCCACGGAGGCTGCTCGCAAAGTCTCGCGCCATTCTGAGTTCGGCGGCCCAGAAGTTGGCCAGCCCCACCCCCCCGAGGCTATAGCCCACCCGTTTTGTGGCCTATTTCGCGCTGGACGAACATGGCACCCGGCCTTCGGGCGGTTATTTTTGCTGCGCGGCTGTGCCAGGGGCCTATTTTGGCACACGGAGGCCGCTCGCCAAAGTCTCGCACCATTCCGAGTCCGTGAGACGAAGTTGGCCAGACCCACCCCAAGGCTATAGCCCACCCGTTTTGTGGCCTTTTTTCCAGCTGGACGAACTTGGGCGCCCCGGCCTTCGGGTGATTATTTTTTAAGGCGCGGCTGTGCCGCGGGGCCTATTTTTTGGTACACGAGGCCGCTCGCAAAGTGTCGCCGCCATTCCAGTCCGCCGGACAGGGATGGTTAGCCCCATTGCCAGGCTTTATCTTTAGTTCTACCGTAGCCTTTTTCCGCTGGATGAACATGCCGCC
>JAUJEF010000207.1:0-52060 GCA_030444885.1 Citrus sp. QX-2021 | reverse complement strand
AAAGGCCACAAAACTAGGTGGGCTATAGCCTTGGCGTGGTGGGGCTGGCCGTCTACTGACTTGTCCGCGAGGCTGACTCCTAATGGCGCTAGAGACATTGCGAGGCACTCTCGTGTGCCAAAAATAGGCGCGGTGGCACAGCCGCGCCAAAAATACCCGCCCGAAGGCCTGGGCTGCAAGTTCAGTCAAATGGAAAAAGGCCAAAACGGGTGGGCTATAGCCTTGGGGGTGGGGCTGGCCCACTGGTCCGCTGGACTCGAATGGCGCGAGACTTTGCGCAGCTCTCCGTGTGCCAAAATAGGCCATGGCACAGCCGCACTAAAAATAACTCCCTCAAGGTCCGCCAAGTTCGGCCAGGAAAAGGCCACAAAAACGGGCGCCAAGCCTTGGGGGTGGGCCAACTTCGTCCACGGAAAAATGCCACAAAAACGGGTGTGGCTATAGCCTTGCCAAAATAGGGGCTGGCCAACTTCAATTCCGCCGGACTGGTCACCAAGTCTCGGCCATGGAAAAAGCGAGAAACTGGCTATAGCCTTGAGCGGCCTCCAATCGTCTACAAAGAATAGGCGCGAGGCACAGCCGTGCAGAAATAGGCCAACCGCCCAAGGTCGGCCGGCGCCAAGTGTCTGGCCCAGCGGAAAAAGGCCACAAAAACGGGTGGCTATAGCCTTGGGGGTGGGCTGGCCAACTTCGTCCGCCGGACTCGAATGGCGCGAGACTTTGCGAGGCGCCTCCGCCTGTAAAATAGGCCGCGGCACAGCCGCGCTAAAAATAACCGCCCAAGGCCGGGCGCCAAGTTCGTCCAGCGGAAAAAGGCCACAAAACGGTGGGCTATAGCCTTGGGGTGTGGGGCTGGCCAACTCTCGTCCGCCGGACTCGGAATGGCGCGAGACTTTGCGAGGCAGCCCCGTGTGCCAAAATAGGTCAACAGCCGCGGCACAGCCGCGCCCAAAAATAACCGCCCGAAGGCCGGGCGCCAAGTTCGACTCCAGCGGAAAGAGGCCACAAAACGGGTGGGCTATAGCCTGGGGGGTGGGGCTGGCCAACTTCGGTCCGCTAACGGACTCGGACTCGGAATGGCGCGAGACTTTGCGAGGCGGCCTCCGTGTGCTAAAATAGGCCAGCGGGCACAGCCGCGCCAAAAGCCACAAAAACGGTGGGCTATAGCCTGGGGGCGGGCTGGCCAACTTCGTCCGCTCGGACTCGGAATGGCGCGAGACTTGCGAGCGGCCCGTGTGCCAAAAATAGGCTCACAAAACGCCGCGCACAGCAGCCGCCCAAAATAACCCGCCCGAAGGCCGGGCGCCAAGTTCGGCCCAGCGGAAAAGGCCACAAAAACGGGTGGGCTATAGCCTTGGGGGTGGGCTGGCCAACTTCGTCCGCCGGACTCGGAATGGCGCGAGACTTTGCGAGGCGCTCCGTGTGCCAAAATAGGCCGCGGGCACAGCCGCGCCTAAAAATACCCGCCCGAAGGCCGGGCGCCAAGTTCGCCCAGCGGAAAAGGCCACAAAACGGGTGGGCCATACCCTTGGGGGGTGGGGCTGGCCAACTTCGTCCGCCGGACTCGGAATGGCGCGAGACTTTGCGAGGTGCCTCCGTGTGCCAAAAAATAGGCCGCGGGCACAGCCGCGCCTTAAAATAACCGCCCGAAGGCCGGGGCGCCAAGTTCGTCCAGCGGAAAAAAAGCCACAAAAACGGGTGGGCTATAGCCTTGGGAGGTGGGGCTGGCCGACTTCGTCCGCCGGACTCGGAATGGCGCGCGAGACTTTGCGAGGCGCCTCGTGCAGCCAAAATAGGCCAGCGCGGCACAGCCGCACCTAAAAATAACCGCCCAAGGCCGGGCGCCAATTTCGGCCCAGCGGAAAAAGGCCAAAAAAACGGGTGGGCTTTAGCCTTGGCGGGTGGGGCTGGCCAACTTCGTCCGCCGGACTCGGGAATGGCGCGAGACTTTGCGAGCGCGCCTCCGTGTGCCAAAAATAGGCCGCGGCACAGCCGCGCCAAAAATAACCGCCCAAGGCCGGGCGCCAAGTTCGTCCCAGCGGAAAAAGGCCACAAAAACGGGTGGGCTATAGCCTTGGGGGTGGGGCTGGCCAACTTCGTCCGCTCGGACTCGGAATGGCGCGAGACTTTGCGAGGCCTCTCCGTGCTGCCAAAATAGGCCGCGGGCACAGCCGCGCCCAAAAATAACCGCCCGAAGGCCGGGCGCCAAGTTCGGTCCAGCGGAAAAAGGCCACAAAAACGGTGGGACTTTCGCCTGTGGGGGTGGGGCTGGCCAACTCGTCTGCCGGACTCTGAATGGGACGAGACTTTGCGAGGTGCCTCCGTGTGCCAAAAATAGGCCGCGGGCACAGCCGCGCCCAAAATAACCGCCCGAAGGCCGGGCGCCAAGTTCGTCCAGCGAAAAAGGCCACAAAAACGGGTGGCTATAGCCTTGGGGGCCATGGGCTGGCTAAACTCCGTCCGGACTCGGAATGGCGCGAGACTTTGCGAGCGGCCTCCGTGGCTGCCAAAATAGGCCCGGGGGCACAGCCGCGCCTAAAAATAACCGCCCGAAGGCCGGGCGCCAAGTTCGTCCCCAGCGGAAAAGGCCACAAAACGGGGTGGGGCTATAGCCTTGGGGGTGGGGCTGGCCAACTTCGTCCGCCGGACTCGGAATGGCGCGAGACTTGCGAGGCGCCTCCGTGTGCTGGCAAAATAGGCCGCGGGCACAGCCGCGCCCAAAAATAACCGCCCGAAGGCCGGGCGCCAAGTTCGTCTGCCCAGCGGAAAAAGGCCACAAAACGGGTGGGCTATAGCCTTGGGGGTGGGGCTGGCCACTTCGTCCGCCGGACTCGAAATGGCGCGAGACTTTGCGAGGCACCTCTGTGTGCCACAAACAGGCCGCGGGCACAGCCGCGCCCAAAAATACCCGCCCGAAGGCTGCGACGCCAAGTTCGTCCAGCGGAAAAAAGCCACAAAAACGGGTGGGCTATAGCCTTGGGGTGGGGCTGGCCAACTTCGTCCGCCGGACTCCTAATGGCACGAGACTTTGCGAGAAGCCTTCGTGTGCCAAAAATAGGCCCCGGGCACAGCCGGACCCAAAAATAACCGCCCGAAGGCCGGGGCGCCAAGTTCGTCCAGCGGAAAAAGGCCACAAAAACGGGTGGGCTATAGCCTTGGGGGATGGGGCTGGCCAACTTCGTCCGCCGGACTCGGAATGGCGCGAGACTTGGTGAGGCGGCTCCGTGTGCCGAAAATAGGCCGCGTGCCCCGCCGCGGCCAAAAATAACCACCCGAAGGCCGGGCGCCAAGTTCTGGCCCAGCGGAAAAAGGCCACAAAACGGGTGGGCTATAGCCTTGGGGGTGGGGCTGGCCAACTTCGGTCCGCTGGACTCGGAATGGCGCGAGACTTTGCGAGCGGCTCCTCCGCGCTGCCAAAATAGGCCACGGCACAGCCGTGCCCAAAAATAACCGCCCGAGGCCGGGGCGCCAAGTTCGTCCCAGCGGAAAAAGGCCACAAAAACGGTGGGCTATAGCCTTGGGGGGGGGCTGGCCAACTTCGTCCGCCCGACTCGAATGGCGCGAGACTTTGCGAGCGGCCTCCGTGTGCCAAAAATAGGCCGCGGCACAGCCGCGCCCAAAAATAACCGCCCAAGGCCGGGCGCCAAGTTCGCCCAGCGGAAAAGGCCACAAAAACGGGTGGGCTATAGCCTTGGGGGTGGGGCTGGCTAACTTCGTCCGCCGGACTCGGAATGGCGCGAGACTTTGCGAGGCTCCGCCCGTGTGCCAAAATAGGCCGCGGGCACAGCCGCGCCTCAAAATAACCGCCCAAGGCCGGGCGCCAAGTTCGTCCCAGCGGAAAAGGCCACAAAAACGGGTGGGCTATAGCCTTGGGGGTGGGGCTGGCCAACTCGTCCGCTCGGACTCGAATGGCGCGAGACTTTGCGAGGCGCCTCCGTGTGCCAAAAATAGGCCGCTGGGCACAGCCGCGCCCAAAAATAACCCGCCCGAAGGCCGGGCGCCAAGTTCGGCCCAGCGGAAAAAGGCCACAAAACGGGTGGGCTATAGCCTTGGGGGTGGGGCTGGCCAACTTCTCGTCCGCCGGACTCGGAATGGCGCGAGACTTTGCGAGGCGCCTCCGTGTGCCAAAAATAGGCCGAGGCACAGCCGCGCCTAAAAATACCCGCCCGAAGGACGGGGCGCCAAGTTCGCCCAGCGGAAAAAGGCCACAAAATCGGGTGGGCTATAGCCTTGGGGGTGGGGCTGGCCAACTTCGTCCGCTGGACTCGGAATGGCGCGAGACTTTGCGAGGCGCCTCCGTGTGCCAAAATAGGCCGCGGGCACAGCCGCGCCCAAAATAACCGCCCCTCAAGGCCGGGCGCCAAGTTCGTCCAGCGGAAAAGGCCACAAAACGGGTGGGCTATAGCCTTGGGGGTGGGGCTGGCCAACTTCGTCCGCCGGACCTCGGAATGGCGCGAGACTTTGCGAGGCGCCTCCGTGTGCCAAAATAGGCCAAGTGCACAGCCGCGCCTAAAAATAACCGCCCAAGGCCGGGCGCCAAGTTCGTCCCAGCGGAAAAGGCCACAAAAACGGGTGGGCTATAGCCTTGGGGGTGGGCTGGCCAACTTCGTCCGCCGGACTCGGAATGGCGCGAGACTTTGCGAGGCGCTCCGTGTGCCAAAATAGGCCGCGGCACAGCCGCGCCCAAAAATAACCGCCGAAGGCCGGGCGCCAAGTTGGCCCAGCGGAAAAAGGCCACAAAAACGGGTGGGCTATAGCCTTGGGGGGTGGGGCTGGCCAACTGGCCCCGCTGGACTCGAATGGCGCGAGACTTTGCGAGGCGCCCCGTGTGCAAAAAATAGGCCGCGGGCACAGCCGCGCCTAAAAATAACCGCCCGAAGGCCGGGCGCCAAGTTCGCCCAGCGGAAAAGGCCACAAAACCGGGTGGGCTATTGCCTGGGGGGTGGGGCTGGCCAACTTCGTCCGCCTGACTCGGAATGGCGCGAGACTTTGCGAGGCGGCCTCCGTGTGCCAAAAATAGGCCGCGGGCACAGCCGCGCCCAAAATAACCGCCCGAAGGCCGGGCGCCAAGTTCGCCCAGCGGAAAAAGGCCACAAAACGGGTGGGCTATAGCCTTGGGGTGGGGCTGGCCAACTTCGTCCGCCGGACTCGGAATGGCGCGAGACTTTGCGAGGCAACTCCGTGTGCCAAAAATAGGCCGCGGCACAGCCCTGCCCAAATATAACCGCCCAAGGCCGGCGCCAAGTTCGTCCAGCGGAAAAAGCCCACAAACTCGGGTGGGCTATAGCCCTGGGGGGTGGGGCTGGCCGACTTCGTCCGCCGGACTCGGAATTGCGCGAGACTTTGCGAGGCGCCTCCGTGTGCCAAAACTAGGCCGCGGGCACAGCCGCGCCCAAAAATACCCGCCCGAAGGCCGGGGCCCCAAGTTCGTCCAGCGGAAAAAGGCCACAAAAACGGGTGGGCTATAGCCTTGGGGGTGGGGCTGGCCCACTTCGTCCGCCGGACTCGGAATGGCGCGAGACTTTGCGAGGCGCCTCCGTGTGCCAAAATAGGCCGCGGGCACAGCCGCGCCCAAAAATTACCGCCCGAAGGCCGGGCGCCAAGTTCGGCCCAGCGGAAAAAGGCCACTAAAACGGGTGGGATATTGCCTTGGGGTGTGGTGATGGCCTACTTCGTCCTCCGGACTGGGATTGGCGCGAGACTTCGCGTGGCGCCTCCGTGTGCCAAAATAGGCCGCGGGCACAGCCGCGCCCAAAAATAACCGCCCGAAGGCCGGGCGCCAAGTTCGGCCCAGCGGAAAAAGGCCACAAAAACGGGTGGGCTATAGCCTTGGGGGTGGGGCTGGCCAACTTCGTCCGCCGGACTCGGAATGGCGCGAGACTTTGCGAGCGCCTCCGTGTGCCAAAATAGGCCGCGGGCACAGCCGCGCCCAAAATAACCGCCCGAAGGCCGGGCGCCAAGTTCGGCCCAGCGGAAAAAGGCCACAAAACGGGTGGGCTATAGCCTTGGGGGTGGGGCTGGCCAACTCGTCCGCCGGACTCGGAATGGCGCGAGACTTTGCGAGCGGCCTCCGTGTGCCAAAATAGGCCGCGGGCACAGCCGCGCCCAAAAATACCCGCCCAAGGCCGGGCGCCAAGTTCGCCCAGCGGAAAAAGGCCACAAAACGGGTGGGCTATAGCCTTGGGGGTGGGGCTGGCCAACTTCGTCCCGCTGGACTCGGAATGGCGCGAGACTTTGCGAGGGGCGTCCGTGTCCCAAAAATAGGCCGCGGCACAGCCGCGCCAAAAATACCCGCCCGAAGGCCGGGCGCCAAGTTCGGCCCAGCGGAAAAAGGCCACAAAAACGGGTGGGCTATAGCCTTGGGGGTGGGGCTGGCCAACTTCGTCCGCCGGACTCGGAATGGCGCGAGACTTTGCGAGGCGCCTCCGTGTGCCAAAATAGGCCGCGGGCACAGCCGCGCCTAAAATACCCGCCCAAGGCCGGGCGCCAAGTTCGCCCAGCGGAAAAGGCCACAAAAACGGGTGGGCTATAGCCTTGGGGGTGGGCTGGCCAACTTCGGCCGCTGGACTCGGAATGGCGCGAGACTTTGCGAGGCGCCTCCGTGTGCTGTGAAATAGGCATGCGGCACAGCCGCGCCTAAAAATACACCCGCCCGAAGGCCGGGCGCCAAGTTCGCCCAGCGGAAAAGGCCACAAAACGGGTGGGCTATAGCCTTGGGGGTGGGGCTGGCCAACTTCGTCCGCCGGACTCGCGCGAGACTTTGCGAGGCGCTCCGTGTGCCAAAATAGGCCCCGGCACAGCCGCGCCCAAAAATACCCGCCCGAAGGCAAAGTTCGGCCCAGCGGAAAACGGCCACAAAAACGGGTGGGCTATAGCCTTGGGGGGTGGGGCTGGCCAACTTCGTCCGCTGACTCGGAATGGCGTGAGACTTTGCGAGGCGCCTCCATGTGCTAAAAGTAGGCTGCGGGCACAGCCGCACTAAAAAATACCCGCCCGAAGGCCGGGGCGCCATGTTCGTCCAGCGGAAAAAGGCCACAAAAACGGGTGGGCTATAGCCTTGGGGGGTGGGGCTGGCCAACTTCGTCCGCCGGACTCGGAATGGCGCGAGACTTTGCGAGGCGCCTCCGTGTGCCAAAAATAGGCCGGGGCACAGCCGCGCCCAAAAATACCCGCCCGAAGGCCGGGGCGCCAAGTTCGTCCAGCGGAAAAAGGCCACAAAAACGGGTGGGCTATAGCCTTGGGGGGTGGGGCTGGCCAACTTCGTCCGCCGGACTCGGAATGGCGCGAGACTTTGCGAGGCGCCTCCGTGTGCCAAACATAGGCCGCGGCACAGCCGCGCCCAAAAATAAACGCCCGAAGGCCGGGCGGCAAGTTCGCCCAGCGGAAAAAGGCCACAAAAACGGGTGGGCTATAGCCTTGGGGGTGGGGCTTGCCAACGTCCTCCGCCGGACTCGGAATGGCGCGAGACTTTGCGAGGCGGCCTCCGTGCTGTGCAAATAGGCCGCGGGCACAGCCGCGCCAAAAATAACCGCCCGAAGGCCGGGCGCCAAGTTCGTCCCAGCGGAAAAAGGCCACAAAAACGGGTGGGCTATAGCCTTGGGGGTGGGGCTGGCCAACTTCGTCCGCCGGACTCGGAATGGCGCGAGACTTTGCGAGGCGCCCGTGTGTGCCAAAAATAGGCCGCGGGCACAGCCGCGCCTAAAAATACCCGCCCGAAGGCCGGGCGCCAAGTTCGGCCCAGCGGAAAAAGGCCACAAAACGGGTGGGCTATAGCCTTGGGGGTGGGCTGGCCAACTTCGTCCGCTCGGACTCGAATGGCGCGAGACTTTGCGAGGCGCCTCCGTGTGCTGGGGCCAGGCCATGGCACAGCCGCGCCTGCAAAATAACCGCCCGAAGGCCGGGCGCCAAGTTCGTCCAGCGGAAAAAGGCCACAAAACGGGTGGGCTATAGCCTTGGGGGTGGGGCTGGCCAACTTCGTCCGCTGGACTCGGAATGGCGCGAGACTTTGCGAGGCGCTCCGTGTGCTGCAAAAATAGGCCATGGGCACAGCCGCGCCTAAAAATAACCCGCCCAAAGGCCGGGCGCCAAGTTCGGCCCAGCGGAAAAAAGGCCACAAAACGGGTGGGCTATAGCCTTGGGGGTGGGGCTGGCCAACTTCGTCCGCCGGACTCGGAATGGCGCGAGACTTTGCGAGGCGCCTCCGTGTGCCAAAATAGGCCGGCGGGCACAGCCGCGCCCAAAATAACCGCCAAGGCCGGGCGCCAAGTTCGGCCCAGCGGAAAAGGCCACAAAACGGGTGGGCTATAGCCTTGGGGGGTGGGGCTGGCCAACTTCGTCCGCCGGACTCGGAATGGCGCGAGACTTTGCGAGGCGCCTCCGTGTGCCAAAAATAGGCCGCGGGCACAGCCGCGCCCAAAAATAACCGCCCCGAAGGCCGGGGCGCCAAGTTCGTCCAGCGGAAAGAGGCCACAAAAACGGGTGGGCTATAGCCTTGGGGGTGGGGCTGGCGAACTTCGTCCGCCGCCTCGGACTCGGAATGGCGCGACTTTTGCGAGGCGCCTCCGTGTGCCAAAATAGGCCGCGGCACAGCCGCGCCCAAAAAACCCCCCCAAGGCCGGGGCGCCAAGTTCGTCCAGCGGAAAAAGGCCACAAAACGGGTGGGCTATAGCCTTGGGGGTGGGGCTGGCCAACTTCGTCCGCTGACTCGGAATGGCGCGAGACTTTGCGAGGCGGCCTCCGTGTGCTGGCCAGGCCGCGGGCACAGCCGCGCCCAAAAATAAACGCCTGAAGGCCGGGGTGCAAAGTTCGTCCAGCTGAAAAATGGCCAAAAAACGGGTGGGCTATAGCCGTGGGGGTGGGGGCTGGCCAACTTCGTCCGCCGGACTCGGAATGGCGCCAGACTTTGCGAGGCGCCTCCGGTTGCCAAATAGAGGCCGCGGGCACAGCCGCGCTCAAAAATAAACGCCCGGAGGCGAGGGCGCCAAGTTCGGCCCAGCGGAAAAAGGCCACAAAAACGGGTGGGCTATAGCCTTGGGGGTGGGGCTGGCCAACTTCGTCCGCCGGACTCGGAATGGCGCGAGACTTTGCGAGCGCCTCCGTGTCCGTGTGCCAAAATAGGCCGCGGCACAGCCGCGCCCAAAAATAACCGCCCGAAGGCCGGGCGCCAAGTTCGGCCCAGCGGAAAAACGCCACAAAACCGGGGGGGCTATACCCGTGGGGGTGGGGCTGGCCCACTTCGTCCGCTCGGACTCGGAATGGCGCGAGACTTTGCGAGGCGCTCCGTGTGCCAAAAAAATAGGCCATGGGCACAGCCGCGCCTAAAAATAACCGCCCAAAGGCCGGGCGCCAAGTTCGGCCCAGCGGAAAAGGCCACAATATCGGGTGGGCTATAGCCTTGGGGGGTGGGGGTGGACAACTTCGTCCGCCGGACTCGGAAGGGCTCGAGAATTTGGGAGGGGCATCCGTGTGGCCAAAATAGGCCGCGGGCACAGCCGCGCCCAAAAATAACCGCCCGAAGGCCGGGGCGCCAAGTTCGTCCAGCGGAAAAAGGCCACAAAAACGGGTGGGCTATAGCCTTGGGGGGTGGGGCTGGCCAACTTCGTCCGCCGGACTCGGAATGGCGCGAGACTTTGCGAGCCACCTCCGTGTACCAAAAATAGGCTGCGGGTGCGGCCGCGCCCAAAAATACCCGCCCGAAGGCCGGGGCGCCAAGTTCGTCCAGCGGTAAAAGGCCACAAAAACGGGTGGGCTATAGCCTTGGGGGGTGGGGCTGGCCAACTTCGTCCGCCGGACTCGGAATGGCGCGAGACTTTGCGAGGCGCCTCCGTGTGCCAAAAGAAGGCCGCGGGCATAGCCGTGCCCAAAAATACCTGCCCAAAGGCCGGGGCGCCAATCTCGTCCAGCGGAAAAAGGCCATAAAGACGGGTGGGCTATAGCCTTGGGGGGTGGGGCTGGCCCGCTTCGTCTGCCGGACTCGGAATGGCGCGAGACTTTACGAGGCACCTCCGTGTGACAAAAATAGGCCGCGTGCACAGCCGCGCCCAAAAATACCCACCCGAAGGCCAGGGCGCCAAGTTCCTCCAGCGGAACGCGGCCCCAAAAACGGGGGGGCTATAGCCTTGGGGGGTGGGGCTGGCCAACTTCGTCCGCCGGACTCGGAATGGCGCGAGACTTTGCGAGGCGCCTCCGTGTGCCAAAAATAGGCCGCGGGCACAGCCGCGCCAAAAATAACCGCCCGAAGGCCGGGCGCCAAGTTCGCCCAGCGGACAAACGCCACAAAACCGGGTGGGCTATAGCCTTGTGGGGTGGGGCTGTCCAACGTCGTACGCCGGTCTCGGTATGGCTCGAGTGTTTTCGAGGCGACTCCGTGTGCCAAAAATAGGCCGCGGGCACAGCCGCGCCAAAAATAATACCCCCGAAGGCCGGGCGCCAAGTTCGCCCAGCGGAAAAAGGCCACAAAAACGGGTGGGCTATAGCCTTGGGGGTGGGGCTGGCCAACTCTGGTCCGCTGGACTCGGAATGGCGCGAGACTTTGCGAGGCGCCTCCGTGTGCCAAAAATGGGCCGCGGGCAAAGCCGAGCCAAAAAATAACAGACCGAAGGCCGGGCGCCAAGTTCGGCCCAGCGGAAAAGGGCCACAAAACGGGTGGGCTATAGCCTTGGGGGGTGGGGCTGGCCAACTTCGTCCGCCGGACTCCGAATTGCGCCAGACAAAACGACTCGCCTCCGTGTGCCAAAAATAGGCCGCGGGCACAGCCGCGCCCAAAAATAACCGCCCGACGGCCGGGGCGCCAAGTTCGCCCCGCGGAAAAAGGCCACAAACACGGGTGGGCTATCGCCTTGGGGGGTGGGGCTGGCCAACTTCGTCCGCCGGACTCGGAATGGCGCGAGACTTTGCGAGGCGCCTCCGTGTGCCAAAAATAGGCCGCGGGCACAGCCGCGCCTAAAAAATAACCGCCCGAAGGCCGGGCGCCAAGTTCGTCCCAGCGGAAAGAGGCCACAAAACGGGTGGGCTATAGCCTTGGGGGTGGGGCTGGCCAACTTCGTCCGCTCGGACTCGGAATGGCGCGAGACTTTGCGAGGCGGCCTCCGTGTGCCAAAATAGGCCAGCGGGCACAGCCGCGCCCAAAAATAACCGCCCAAGGCCGGGCGCCAAGTTCGTCCAGCGGAAAAAGGCCACAAAACGGGTGGGCTATAGCCTTGGCGGGAGGGGCTGGCCAACTTCGTCCGCCGGACTCGGAATGGGACGAGACTTTGCGAGCGGCCTCCCCATGCCAAAAAATAGGCCGCGGGCACAGCCGCCCCCAAACATACCCGCCCGAAGGCCGGGGCGCCAAGTTCGTCCAGCGGAAAAAGGCCACAAAAACGTGTGGGCTATAGCCTTGGGGGGGGGGGCAGGCCAACTTCTGTCCGCTGGACTCGGAATGGCGCGAGACTTTGCGAGGCGCCTCCGTGTGCCAAAATAGGCCGCGGGCACAGCCGCGCCCAAAATAACCGCCCGAAGGCCGGGCGCCAAGTTCGTCCAGCGGAAAAGGCCACAAAACGGGTGGGCTAAAGCCTTGGGGGTGGGGCTGGCCAACTTCGTCCGCCGTACTCGGAATGGCGCGAGACTTTGCGAGGCGCTCCGTGTGCCAAAAAATAGCCGCGGGCACAGCCGCGCCCAAAAATACCCGCCCGAAGGCCGGGTCGCCAAGTTCGGCCAGCGGAAAAAGGCCACAAAAACGGGTGGGCTATAGCCTTGGGGGTGGGGGCTGGCCAACTTCGTCCGCCGGACTCGGAATGGCGCGAGACTTTGCGAGGCGCCTCCGTGTGCCAAAAATAGGCCGCGGGCACAGCCGCGCCAAAAAATACCCGCCCGAAGGCCGGGGCGCCAAGTTCGTCCAGCGGAAAGAGGCCACAAAAACGGGTGGGCTATAGCCTTGGGGGGTGGGGCTGGCCAACTTCGTCCGCCGGACTCGGAATGGCGCGAGACTTTGCGAGGCGCCTCCGTGTGCCAAAAATAGGCCGCGGGCACAGCCGCGCCTAAAAATACCCGCCCGAAGGCCGGGGCGCCAAGTTCGTCCAGCGGAAAGAGGCCACAAACACGGGTGGGATATAGCCTGGGGGGTGGGGCTGGCCAACTTCGTCCGCCGGACTCTGCATGGCGCGAGACTTTGCGAGGCGTCTCCGTGTGCCAAAATAGGCCGCGGCACAGCCGCGCCCAAAAATAACCGCCCGAAGGCCGGGGCGCCAAGTTCGGCCCCAGCGGCAAAAGGCCACAAAAAAGGGTGGGCTAAAGCCTTGGGGGGGGCTGGCCAACTTCGTCCGCCGGCGTCGGAATGGCGGGAGACTTTGCGAGGCGCCTCCGTGTGCCAAAAATAGGCCGCGGGCACAGCCGCGCCCAAAAAATACCCCCCCCGAAGGCCGGGCGCCAAGTTCGCCCAGCGGAAAGAGGCCACAAAAACGGGTGGGCTATAGCCTTGGGGGGTGGGGCTGGCCAACTTCGTCCGCCGGACTCGGAATGGCGTGAGACTTTGCGAGGCGCCTCCGTGTGCCAAAAATAGGCCGCGGGCACAGCCGCGCCCAAAAATACCCGCCGAAGGCCGGGGCACCAAGGTCGTCCAGCGGAAAGAGGCCACAAAAACGGGTGGGCTATAGCCTTGGGGGGTGGGGCTGGCCAACTTCGTCCGCCGGACTCGGAATGGCGCGAGACTTTGCGAGGCGCCTCCGTGTGCCAAAAATAGGCCGCGGGCACAGCCGCGCCCAAAAATACCCGCCCGAAGGCCGGGCGCCAAGTTCGTCCAGCGGAAAAGGCCACAAAACGGGTGGGCTATAGCCTTGGGGGTGGGGCATGGCCAAATACGTCCGCCGGACTCGGAATGCCTCGAGACTTTGCGAGGCGCCTCCGTGTCCCAAAAATAGGCCCCGGCCACAGCCGCGCCCAAAAATACCCCCCCGACGGCCGGGGCGCCAAGTTCGTCCCGCGGAAAAAGGCCACAACCCCGGGGGGGCTATAGCCTTGGGGGGTGGGGCTGGCCAACTTCGTCCGCCGGACTCGGAATGGCGCGAGACTTTGCGAGGCGCCTCCGTGTGCCAAAAATAGGCCGCGGGCACAGCCGCGCCCAAAAATACCCGCCCGAAGGCCGCGGCGCCAAGTTCGCCCAGCGGAAAAATGGCCAAAAAACGGGTGGGCTATAGCCTTGGGGGTGGGGCTGGCCAACTTCGTCCGCCGGACTCGGAATGGCGCGAGACTTTGCGAGGCGCCCGTGTGCCAAAATAGGCCGCGGGGCAGCCGCGCCTAAAAATACCCGCCCGAAGGCCGGGCGCCAAGTTCGGCCCAGCGGAAAAGGCCACAAAAACGGGTGGGCTATAGCCTTGGGGGTGCTGGCCAACTTCGTCCGCCGGACTCGGAATGGCGCGAGACTTTGCGAGGCGCCTCCGTGTGTGTGCATAGGCCATGGGCACAGCCGCGCCCAAAATACCCGCCCGAAGGCCGGGCGCCAAGTTCGGCCCAGCGGAAAAGAGGCCACAAAAATGGGTGGGCTATAGCCTTGGGGGTGGGGCTGGCCAACTTCGTCCGCCGGACTCGGAATGGCGCGAGACTTTGCGAGGCGCCTCCGTGTGTGCCAAAAATAGGCCGCGGGCACAGCCGCGCCCAAAAATACCCGCCCGAAGGCCGGGCGCCAAGTTCGGCCCAGCGGAAAAAGGCCACAAAACGGGTGGCTATAGCCTTGTGGAGTGGGGCTGGCCAACTTCGTCCGCCGGACTCGGAATGGCGCGAGACTTTGCGAGGCGCCTCCGTGGGCCAAAAATAGGCCGCGGCCACAGCCGCGCCAAAAAATAACGCCCGGAAGGCCGGGGCGGCAAGTTCGTCCAGCGGAAAAGGCCACAAAACGGGTGGGCTATAGCCTTGGGGGTGGGGCTGGCCAACTTCGTCCGCGAGACTCGGACTCGGACTCGAATGGCGCGAGACTTTGCGAGGCGCTCCAGCTGTAAAATAGGCCGCGGCACAGCCGCGCCTAAAAATACCCGCCCAAGGCCGGGCGCCAAGTTCGGCCCAGCGGAAAGAGGCCACAACCACGCGTGGGCAACAGCCTTGGGGAGTGGGGCTGGCCAACTCCGCCCGCCCGACCCGGAATGGCGCGAGACATTGCGAGCCGCCTCCGTGTTCCAAAATAGGCCGCGGGGCACAGCCGCGCCCAAAAATACCCGCCCGAAGGCCGGGCGCCAAGTTCGGCCCAGCGGAAAAAGGCCACAAAAACGGTGGGCTATAGCCTTGGGGGTGGGGCTGGCCAACTTCGTCCGCCGGACTCGGAATGGCGCGAGACTTTGCGAGGCGCCTCCGTGTGCCAAAATAGGCCGCGGGCACAGCCGCGCCTAAAAATACCCGCCCGAAGGCCGGGCGCCAAGTTCGTCCCAGCGGAAAAAGGCCACAAAACGGGTGGGCTATAGCCTTGGGGGTGGGGCTGGCCAACTTCGTCCGCCGGACTCGGAATGGCGCGAGACTTTGCGAGGCGCCCCGTGCTGCCAAAATAGGCCGCGGGCACAGCCGCGCCTAAAAATACCCGCCCGAAGGCCGGGCGCCAAGTTCGGCCCAGCGGAAAAAGGCCACAAAACGGGTGGGCTATAGCCTTGGGGGTGGGGCTGGCCAACTTCGTCCGCCCGGACTCGGAATGGCGCGAGACTTTGCGAGGCGCCTCCGTGTGCCAAAAAAGGCCGCGGGGCACAGCCGCGCCCAAAAAATACCCGCCCGAAGGCCGGGCGCCAAGTTCGCCCAGCGGAAAAGGCCACAAAACGGGTGGGCTATAGCCTTGGGGGTGGGGCTGGCCAACTTCGTCCGCCGGACTCGGAATGGCGCGAGACTTTGCGAGGCGCCTCGTGTGCTGCCAAAATAGGCCAGGGGGCACAGCCGCGCCTAAAATACCCGCCCGAAGGCCGGGCGCCAAGTTCGCCCAGCGGAAAAAGGCCACAAAACGGGTGGGCTATAGCCTTGGGGGGGGCTGGCCAACTTCGTCCGCTGACTCGGAATGGCGCGAGACTTTGCGAGGGCCTCCCGCAGCCAAAATAGGCCGCGGGCTCAGCCGCGCCCAAAAATACCCGCCCGACGGCCGGGGCGCCAAGTTCGTCCAGCGGAAAGAGGCCACAAAAACGGGTGGGCTATAGCCTTGGGGGTGTGGCTGGCCAACTTCGTCCGCTGGACTCGGAATGGCGCGAGACTTTGCGAGGCGCCGCCGGGTGGCGGGAATGGGGCGCGGGCACAGCCGCGCCGAAAAATACCCGCCCGAAGGCCGGGGCGCCAAGGTCGTCCAGCGGAGGGGGGCCCGCCGGGGGGGTGGGCTATAGCCTTGGGGGGTGGGGCTGGCCAGGGTCGTCCGCCGGAGGCGGAATGGCGCGTGACTGTGCGAGGGGCGTCCGTGCCAAAAATAGGCCGCGGGCACAGCCGCGCCCAAAATACCCCGCCCGAAGGCCGGGCGCCAAGTTCGCCCAGCGGAAAGAGGCCACAAAAACGGGTGGGCTATAGCCTTGGGGTGGGGCTGGCCAACTGTCGTCCGCCGGACTCGGAATGGCGCGAGACTTTGCGAGGCGCTCCGTGTGCCAAAATAGGCCAAAAATAGGGCACAGCCGCGCCTAAAAAATACCCGCCCGAAGGCCGGGCGCCAAGTTCGGCCCAGCGGAAAAAGGCCACAAAACGGGTGGGCTATAGCCTTGGGGGTGGGGCTGGCCAACTTCGTCCGCCGGACTCGGAATGGCGCGAGACTTTGCGAGGCGCCTCCGTGTGCCAAAAATAGGCCGCGGGCACAGCCGCGCCAAAAATACCCGCCCAAGGCCGGGCGCCAAGTTCGCCCAGCGGAAAAAGGCCACAAAACGGGTGGGCTATAGCCTTGGGGGTGGGGCTGGCCAACTTCTGTCCCGCCGGACTCGGAATGGCGCGAGACTTTGCGAGGCGCCTCCGTGTGCCAAAATAGGCCGCGGGGCACAGCCGCGCCTAAAAATACCCGCCCGAAGGCCGGGCGCCAAGTTCGGCCCAGCGGAAAAGGCCACAAACTCGGGTGGGCTAGAGCCTTGGGGGTGGGGCTGGCTAACTCGGCCGCCGGACTCGGAATGGCGCGAGACTTTGCGAGGCTCCTCCGTGTGCCAAAAATAGGCCGTGGGCACAGCCGCGCCCAAAATACCCGCCCGAAGGCCGGGCGCCAAGTTCTGCCCAGCGGAAAAAGGCCACAAAACGGGTGGGCTATAGCCTTGGGGGTGGGGCTGGCCAACTTCGTCCGCCTCGGACTCGGAATGGCGCGAGACTTTGCGAGGCGCCTCCGTGCCAAAAATAGGCCAGCGGGCACAGCCGCGCCCATAAATACCCGCCCGAAGGCCGGGGCGCGAAGTTCGTCCAGCGGAAAAAGGCCACAAAAACGGGTGGGCTATAGCCTTGGGGGGTGGGCTGGCCAACTTCGTCCGCTGGACTCGGAATGGCGCGAGACTTTGCGAGGCGCTCCGTGTGCCAAAATAGGCCGCGGGCACAGCCGCGCCTAAAAATACCCGCCCGAAGGCCGGGCGCCAAGTTCGTCCTGGCGCAAAACGCCACAAAAACGGGTGGGGCATAGGCCTGGGGGGTTGGGCTGGCCAACTTCGTCCGCCGGACTCGGAATGGCGCTAGAATTTGCGAGGCGCCTCCAGCCGCCTAAAAATAGGCCGCGGGCACAGCCGCGCCCAAAAATACCCGCCCAAGGCCGGGCGCCAAGTTCGCCCAGCGGAAAGAGGCCACAAAAACGGGTGGGCTATAGCCTTGGGGGTGGGGCTGGCCAACTTGTCCGCCGGACTCGGAATGGCGCGAGACTTTGCGAGGCGCCTCCGTGTGCCAAAAATAGGCCATGGGCACAGCCGCGCCTAAAAATACCCGCCCGAAGGCCGGGCGCCAAGTTCGCCCAGCGGAAAGAGGCCACAAAACGGGTGTGGCTATAGCCTTGGGGGTGGGGCTGGCCAACTTCGTCCGCCGGACTCGGAATGGCGCGAGACTTTGCGAGGCGCCTCCGTGTGCCAAAAATAGGCCGCGGGCACAGCCGCGCCTAAAAATACCCGCCCGAAGGCCGGGCGCCAAGTTCGGCCCAGCGGAAAGAGGCCACAAAACGGGGTGGGCTATAGCCTTGGGGGGGGGCTGGCCAACTCGTCCGCCGGACTCGGAATGGCGCGAGACTTTGCGAGGCGCCTCCGTGTGCAAAATAGGCCGCGGGCACAGCCGCCCAAAAATACCCGCCCAAGGCCGGGCGCCAAGTTCGGGCCCAGCGGAAAGAGGCCACAAAACGGGTGGGCTATAGCCTTGGGGGTGGGGCTGGCCAACTTCGTCCGCTCGGACTCGGAATGGCGCGAGACTTTGCGAGGCGCTCCGTGTGTGCAAAAATAGGCCGCGGGCACCGCCGCGCCCAAAAATCACCAGCCCAAGGCCGGGGCGCCAAGTTCGCCCAGCGGAAAAGAGGCCACAAAACGGGTGGGCTATAGCCTTGGGGGTGGGGCTGGCTAACTTCCGTCCGCTCGGACTCGGAATGGCGCGAGACTTTGCGAGGCGCCCGTGTGTGTGGGGCATAGGTCACAAAGGGCACAGCCGCGCCTAAAAATACCCGCCCGAAGGCCGGGCGCCAAGTTCGCCCAGCGAAAAAGGCCACAAAAACGGTGGGGCTATAGCCTTGGGGGTGGGCTGGCCAACTCTCGTCCGCTCGGACTCGGAATGGCGCGAGACTTTGCGAGGCGCTCCGTGTGCCAAAATAGGTCATGGGCACAGCCGCGCCCAAAAATAACCCGCCCGAAGGCCGGGCGCCAAGTTCGTCCAGCTGGAAAAAGGCCACAAAACGGGGTGGGTTTTAGCGTGGGGGGTTGGGGCTGGCATACTAATTCCGCTGACTCGGAATGGCGCGAGACTTTGCGAGGCGCCAAGTTCCGTGTGCCAAAATAGGCCGCGGGCACAGCCGCGCCCAAAATACCCGCCCGAAGGCCGGGCGCCAAGTTCGGGCTCCAGCGGAAAGAGGCCACAAAAACGGGTGGGCTATAGCCTTGGGGGGGGGGCGTGCCAACTTCGTCCGCTCGGACTCGGAATGGCGCGAGACTTTGCGAGGCGCCTCCGTGCAGCCAAAATAGGCCGCGGGCACAGCCGCGCTCAAAAATACCCGCCCAAGGCCGGGCGCCAAGTTCGGCCCAGCGGAAAGAGGCCACAAAACGGGTGGGCTATAGCCTTGGGGGTGGGGCTGGCCAACTTCGTCCGCTCGGACTCGGAATGGCGCGAGACTTTGCGAGGCGCCTCCGTGTGCCAAAATAGGCCGCGGGCACAGCCGCGCCCAAAATACCCGCCCAAGGCCGGGCGCCAAGTTCTGGCCCAGCGGAAAGAGGCCACAAAACGGGTGGGCTATAGCCTTGGGGGTGGGGCTGGCCAACTTCGTCCGCCGGACTCGAAATGGCGCGAGACTTTGCGAGGCGCCCGTGGTGCTGAAAATAGGCCGCGGGCACAGCCGCGCCCAAAAATACCCGCCCAAGGCCGGGCGCCAAGTTCGTCCAGCGGAAAAGGCCACAAAAACGGTGGGCTATAGCCTTGGGGGTGGGGCTGGCCACCTTCGTCCGCCGGACTCGGAATGGCGCGAGACTTTGCGAGGCGCCTCCGTGTGCCAAAAAATAGGCCGCGGGCACAGCCGCGCCCAAAATACCCGCCCGAAGGCCGGGCGCCAAGTTCGCCCAGCGGAAAAAGGCCACAAAACGGGTGGGCTATAGCCTTGGGGGTGGGGCTGGCCAACTTCGTCCGCGCCGGACCTCGAATGGCGCGAGACTTTGCGAGGCGCTCCGTGTGCTGCAAAAATAGGCGGCGGGGCACAGCCGCGCCCAAAAATAACCGCCCGGGCAGTCCGGCGCCAAGTTCGTCCAGCGAAAAAGGCCACAAAACGGGTGGCTATAGCCTTGGGGGTGGGGCTGGCCAACTGTCCGCCGGACTCGGACTGGCGCGAGACTTTGCGAGGAGCCTCCGTGTGCTGGGCAAAATAGGCCGCGGGCACAGCCGCGCCCAAAAATACACGCCGAAGGCCGCGGCGCAAGTTCGTCCCAGCGGAAAAGGCCACAAAACGGGTGGGCTATAGCCTTGGGGTTGGGGCTGGCCAACTTCGTCCGCCTGGACTCGGAATGGCGCGAGACTTTGCGAGGCGCCTCCGTGGCCAAAAATAGGCCGCGGGCACAGCCGCGCCTAAAAATACTCAATCGAAGGCCACGCGCCAAGTTTGTCCAGCGGAAAAGGCCACAAAAACGGTGGGCTATAGCCTTGGGGGTGGGGCTGGCCCACTTCGTCCGCTCGGACTCGGAATGGCGCGAGACTTAACGAGGCGCCTCCGTGTGCGAAAAATAGTCCGCGGGGCACAGCCGCGCCCAAAAATACACGCCCGAAGGCCGCGGCGCCAAGTTCTGCCCAGCGGAAAAGGCCACAAAACGGGTGGGCTATAGCCTTGGGGGTGGGGCTGGCCAACTTCGTCCGCCGGACTCGGAATGGCGCGAGACTTTGCGAGGCGCCTCCGTGTGCCAAAATTGGCTGCACGGGCACAGCCGCGCCTAAAATACCCGCCCGAAGGCCGGGCGCCAAGTTCGTCCCAGCGGAAAAGAGCCACAAAACGGGTGGGCTATAGCCTTGGGGGTGGGGCTGGCCCACTTCGTCCGCCTCGGACTCGGAATGGCGCGAGACGTTGCGAGGAGCCTCCGTGGTGCCAAAAATAGGCAAGGGCACAGCCACACCAAAAATACACGCCCGAAGGCAGCGGCACCAAGTTCACCCAGCGGAAAAAGGCCACAAAAACGGGTGGGCTATAGCCTTGGGGGTGGGGCTGGCCCACTTCGTCACCGGACTCGGAATGGCGCGAGACGCGCGAGAGCCTCCGTGTGCCAAAAATAGGCCGCGGGCACAGCCGCGCCAAAAATACCTCCTGCTACAAGGCGCGGCGCCAAGTTTGTCCAGCGGAAAAAGGCCACAAAAACGGGTGGGCTATAGCCTTGGGGGTGGGGCTGGCCAACTTCGTCCGCCGGACTCGAAATGGCGCGAGACGCTTGCGAGGAGCCTCCGTGTGCCAAAAATAGGCCAAGGCGGGCACAGCACAGCGCGCCAAAAATACACGCCTTCGAAGGCCGGGCACCAAGTTCGCCCAGCGGAAAAAGGCCACAAAACGGGTGGGCTATAGCCTTGGGCCTTGGGGCTGGCCAACTTCGCCCGCCGGACTCGGAATGGCACGAGACTTTGCGAGGCGCCTCCGTGGACCAAAAATAGGCCGCGGGCACAGCCGCGTCCAAAAATACTCAATCGAAGGCCGCGGCGCCTAGTTCGTCCAGCGGAAACTGGCCATAAAAACGGGTGGGCTATAGCCTTGGGGGGTGGGGCTGGCCCACTTCGGTCCCGCCGGACTCGGAATGGCGCGACTTTGCGAGGCGCCTCCGTGCTGCCAAAAAGAGGCGGCGGGCACAGCCGCGGCCAAAAATACCCTCCCGAGGGCCGCGGCGCCAAGTTCGTCCAGCGGAAAATGGCCGCAAAAATGGGTGGGCTATAGCCTTGGGGGGTGGGGCTGGCCCACTTCGTCCGCCGGACTCGGAATGACGCGAGACTTTGCGAGGCGCCTCCGTGTGCCAAAAATAGGCGGCGGGCACAGCCGCGCCCAAAAATACCCTACCGAAGGCCGGCGCCAAGTCTCGTCCAGCGGAAAAAGGCCACAAAACGGGTGGGCTATAGCCTTGGGGGGTGGGGCTGGCCCACTTCGTCCGCCGGACTCGGAATGGCGCGAGACGTTGCGAGGAGCCTCCGTGTGCCAAAAATAGGCCACGGGCACAGCCGCGCCCAAAAATACACGCCCGAAGGCCGCGGCACCAAGTTCGTCCAGCGGAAAAAGGCCACAAAAACGGGTGGGCTATAGCCTTGGGGGGTGGGGCTGGCCGACTTCGTCCGCCGGACTCAGAATGGCGCGAGACTTTACGAGGCACCTCTGTGTGCCAAAAATAGGCCGCGGGCACAGCCGCATCCAAAAATACTCAGTCGAAGGCCGGGGCGCCAAGTTTGTCCAGCGGAAAAAGGACACAAAAACGGGTGGGCTATAGCCTTGGGGGGTGGGGCTGGCCCACTTCGTCCGCCGGACTCGGAATGGCGCGAGACTTTACGAGGCGCCTCCGTGTGCCAAAAATAGGCCGCGGGCACAGCTACGCCCAAAAATACACGCCCGAAGGCCACGGCGCCAAGTTCGTCGAGCGGAAAAAGGCCACAAAAACGGGTGGGCTATAGCCTTGGGGGGTGGGGCTGGCCCACTTCGTCCGCCGGACTCGGAATGGCGCGAGACTTTGCGAGGCGCCTCCGTGTGCCAAAAATAGGCGGCGGGCACAGCCGCGCCCAAAAATACCCTACCGAAGGCCGCGGCGCCAAGTTCGTCCAGCGGAAAAAGGCCACAAAAACGGGTGGGCTATAGCCTTGGGGGGTGGGGCTGGCCCACTTCGTCCGCCGGACTCGGAATGGCGCGAGACTCTGCGAGGAGCCTCCGTGTGCAAAAATAGACCGCCCAGGGCACAGCCGCGCCAAAAAATACACGCCCAAGGCGCGGCACCAAGTTCGCCCCAGCGGAAAAAGGCCACAAAAACGGGTGGGCTATAGCCTTGGGGGTTGGGGCTGGCCAACTTCGTCCCGCGGACTCGGGAATGGCACGAGACTTTCAGGCGCCTCCGTGGACCAAAAATAGGCCGCGGGCACAGCCGCGTCCAAAAATACTCAATCGAAGGCCGCGGCGCCAAGTTTGTCCAGCGGAAAAAGGACACAAAAACGGGTGGGCTATAGCCTTGGGGGGTGGGGCTGGCCCACTTCGTCCGCCGGTCTCGGAATGGCGCGAGACTTAACGAGGCGCCTCCGTGTGCGAAAAATAGTCCGCGGGCACAGCTGCGCCCAAAAATACACGCCCGAAGGCCGCGGCGCCAAGTTCGTCGAGCGGAAAAAGGCCACAAAAACGGGTGGGCTATAGCCTTGGGGGGTGGGGCTGGCCCACTTCGTCCGCCGGACTCGGAATGGCGCGAGACTTTGCGAGGCGCCTCCGTGTACCAAAAATAGGCGGCGGGCACAGCCGCGCCCAAAAATACCCTCCCGAAGGCCGCGGCGCCAAGTTCGTCCATCGGAAAAAGGCCACAAAAACGGGTGGGCTATAACCTCGGGGGGCTGGCCAACTCCGTCCGTTGGACTCGAATGCCGCGAGACTTTGCGGCGCCTCCGTGTGCCAAAATAAGGCCGCGAGAACAGACGCGCCCAAAATACCTCGCTTGAAGGCCGGGCACCAAGTTCGTCCAGCGGAAAAAGGCCACAAAAACGGGTGGGCTATAGCCTTGGGGGTGGGGCTGCCCAACTTCGTCCGTCGGACTCGGAATGGAGCGAGACTTTGTGTAGGCGCCTCCGCGTGAAAAAAATAGGCAGCAGGGGCACAGCCGCGCCCAAAAATAACCGCCCGAAGGCCGCGGCGCCAAGTTCGTCCAGCGGAAAAAGGCCAATAAAACGGGTGGGCTATAGCCTTGGTGGGTGGGGCTGGCCAACTTCATCCGCCGGACTCGGAATGGCGCGAGACTTTGCGAGGCGCCTCCGTGTGTCAAAAATAGGCCGCGGGCACAGCCGCCCGCAAAAATACCAACCCGAAGGCCGCGGCGCCAAGTTCGTCCAGTGGAAAAAGGCCACAAAAACGGGTGGGCTATAGCCGTGGGGGGTGGGATGGCCAACTTCGTCCGCCGGACTCGGAATGGCGCAAGACTTCGCGAGGTGCCTCCGTGTGCCAAAAATAAGCCGCGGTCACAGGCGCGCCCAAAAATACCAGCCCGAAGGCCGGGGCGCCAAGTTCGTGCAGCGGAAAATGGCCACAAAAACGGGTGGGCTGTAGCCTTGGGGGGTGGGGCTGGCCCACTTCGTCCGCCGGACTCGGAATGGCGCGAAACTTTGCGAGCCACCTCCGTGTGCCACAAATACGCCACGGGCACAGCCGCGCCCAAAAATACCCGCCCGAAGGCCGGGGCGCCAAGTTCGTCCAGCGGAAAATGGCCACTAAAACGGGTGGGCTATAGCCTTGGGGGGTGGGGCTGGCCCACTCCGTCCGCCGGACTCGGAATGGCGCGAGACTTTGCGAGGCGCCTCCGTGTGCAAAAAATAGGCCGCGGGCACAGCCACGCCCAAAAATACCCGCCCGAAGGCCGGGGCGGCAAGTTCGTCCAGCGGAAAATGGCCACAAAAACGGGTGGGCTATAGCCCTGGGGGGGGTGGCTGGCCAACTCCATCCGCCGGACTCGGAATGGCGCGAGACTTTGCGAGGCGCCTCCGTGTGCCAAAAATAGGCCACGGGCACAGCCGCGTATAAAAATACCCGCCCGAAGGCCGGGGCGCCAAGGTCGTCCAGCGGAAAATGGCCACAAAAACGGGTGGGCTATAGCCTTCGGGGGGGGGGGGCTGGCCAACTCCGTCCGCCGGACTCGGAATGGCGCAAGACTTTGCGAGGCACCTCCGTGTGCCAAAAATAGGCCGCGGGAACAGCCGCGCCCAAAAATACCCGCCCGAAGGCCGGGGCACCAAGTTCGTCCAGCGGAAAAAGGCCACAAAAACGGGTGGGCTATAACCTTGGGGAGTGGGGCTGCCCAACTTCGTCCGCCGGACTCGGAATGGAGCGAGAGTTTGTGAGGGGCCTCCGCGTGACAAAAATAGGCCGCGGGCACAGCCGCGCCCAAAAATACCCGCCCGAAGGCCGGGGCGCCAAGTTCGTCCAGCGGAAAATGGCCACAAAAACGGGTGGGCTATAGCCTTGGGGGGTGGGGCTCGCCAACTTCGTCCGCCGGACTCGGAATGGTGCGAGACTTTGCGAGGCGCCTCCGCGTGCCAAAAATAGGCCGCGGGCACAGCCGCGCCCAAAAATACCAACCCGAAGGCCGGGGCGCCAAGTTCGTCCGGCGGAAAATGGCCACAAAAACGGGTGGGCTATAGCCTTGGGGGGTGGGGCTGGCCCACTTCGTCCACCGGACTCGGAATGGCGGGAAATTTTGCGAGGCGACTCCGTGTGCCAAAAATACGCCGCGGGCACAGCCGCGCCCAAAAATACCTGCCCGAAGGCCGGGGCGCCAAGTTCGTCCAGCGGAAAATGGCCACAAAAACGGGTGGGCTATAGCCTTGGGGGGGGGGGCTGGCCCACTCCGTCCGCCGGACTCGGAATGGCGTGAGACTTTGCGAGGCACCTCCGTGTACCAAAAATAGGCCGCGGGCACAGCCACGCCCAAAAATTCCTGCCCGAAGGCCGTGGCGCCAAGTTCGTCCAGCGGAAAATGGCCACAAAAACGGGTGGGCTATAGCCTTGGGGGGGGGGGCTGGCAAACTCCATCCGCCGGACTCGGACTGGCGCGAGACTTTGCGAGGCGCCTCCGTGTGCCAAAAATAGGCCGCGGGCACAGCCGCATACAAAAATACCCGCCCGAAGGCCGGGGCACCAAGTTCCTCCAGCGGAAAAAGGGCACAAAAACGGGCGGGCTATAGCCTTGGGGGGTGGGGCTGCCCAACTTCGTCCGCCGGACTCGGAATGGAGCGAGAGTTTGTGAGGGGCCTCCGCGTGACAAAAATAGGCCGCGGGCACAGCCGCGCCCAAAAATACCCGCCCGAAGGCCGGGGCGCCAAGTTCGTCCAGCGGAAAATGGCCACAAAAACGGGTCGGCTATAGCCTTGGGGGGTGGGGCTCGCCAACTTCGTCCGCCGGACTCGGAATGGTGCGAGACTTTGCGAGGCGCCTCCGCGTGCCAAAAATAGGCCGCGGGCACAGCCGCGCCCAAAAATACCAACCCGAAGGCCGGGGCGCCAAGTTCGTCCGGCGGAAAATGGCCACAAAAACGGGTGGGCTATAGCCTTGGGGGGTGGGGCTGGCCCACTTCGTCCACCGGACTCGGAATGGCGGGAAACTTTGCGAGGCGACTCCGTGTGCCAAAAATACGCCGCGGGCACAGCCGCGCCCAAAAATACCTGCCCGAAGGCCGGTGCGCCAAGTTCGTCCAGCGGAAAATGGCCACAAAAACGGGTGGGCTATAGCCTTGGGGGGGGGGCTGGCCCACTCCGTCCGCCGGACTCGGAATGGCGCGAGACTTTGCGAGGCACCTCCGTGTACCAAAAATAGGCCGCGGGCACAGCCACGCCCAAAAATTCCTGCCCGAAGGCCGTGGCGCCAAGTTCGTCCAGCGGAAAATGGCCACAAAAACGGGTGGGCTATAGCCTTGGGGGGGGGGCTGGCAAACTCCATCCGCCGGACTCGGACTGGCGCGAGACTTTGCGAGGCGCCTCCGTGTGCCAAAAATAGGCCGCGGGCACAGCCGCGTACAAAAATACCCGCCCGAAGGCCGGGGCACCAAGTTCCTCCAGCGGAAAAAGGGCACAAAAACGGGCGGGCTATAGCCTTGGGGGGTGGGGCTGCCCAACTTCGTCCGCCGGACTCGGAGTGGAGCGAGACTTTGTGAGGCACCTCCGTGTGCCAAAAATAGGCCGCGGGCACAGCCGCCCCCAAAAATACCAACCCGAAGGCTGGGGCGCCAAGTTCGTCCAGCGGAAAAAGGCCACAAAAATGGGTGGGCTATAGCTTTGGAGGGTGGGGATGGCCAACTTCGTCCGCCGGACTCGGACTGGCGCGAGACTTTGCGAGGCGCCTCCGTGTGCCAAAAATAGGCCCCGGGCACAGCCGCATACAAAAATACCCGCCCGAAGGCCGGGGCACCAAGTTCCTCCAGCGGAAAAAGGGCACAAAAACGGGCGGGCTATAGCCTTGGGGGGTGGGGCTGCCCAACTTCGTCCGCCGGACTCGGAGTGGAGCGAGACTTTGTGAGGCACCTCCGCATGACAAAAATAGGCCGCGGGCACAGCCGCGCCCAAAAATACCCGCCCAAAGGCCGGGGCGCCAAGTTCGTCCAGCGGAAAATGGCCACAAAAACGGGTGGGCTATAGCCTTGGGGGGTGGGGCTGCCCAACTTCATCCACCGCACTCGGAATGGCGCGAGACTTTGCGAGTCACCTCCGTGTGCCAAACATAGGCCGCGGGCACAGCCGCGCCCAAAAATACCCGCCCGAAGGCCGGGGCGCCAAGTTCGTCCGCCGAACTCGGAATGGCGCCAGACTTTGCGAGGCACCTCCGTGTGTCAAAACTAAGCCGCGGGCACAGCCGCGCCCAAAAATACCTGCCCGAAGGCCGGGGCGCCAAGTTCGTCCTGCGGAAAATGGCCACAAAAATGGGTGGGCTATAGCCTTGGGGGGTGGGGCTGGCGAACTTCGTCCGCCGGACTCGGAATGGCGCGAGACATTGCGAGGCACCTCCGTGTGCCAAAAATAGGCCATGGGCACAGCCGCACCCAAAAATACCCGCCTGAAGGCCGGGGCGCCAAGTTCGTCCAGCGGAAAAAGGCGACAAAAAAGGGTGGGCTATAGCCTTGGGGGGGGGGGCTGGCCAACTCCATCCGCCGGACTCGGAATGGCGCGAGACTTTGCGAGGAGCCTCCGTGTGCCAAAAATAGGCAGCGGGCACAGCCGCGCACAAAATACCCCGCCCGAAGGCCGGGCGCCAAGTTCGTCCAGGAGGAAAATGGCCACAAAACGGGTGTGCTATAGCACAGGGGGCTGGCCAACTTCGTCCGCCGGACTCGGAATGGCATGAGACTTTGCGAGGTGCCTCCGTGTGCCAAAAATAGGCCGCGGGAACAGCCACGCCCAAAAATACCATCCCGAAGACCGGGGCACCAAGTTCGTCCAGCGGTAAAAGGCCACAAAAATGGGTGGGCTATACCCTTGGGGGGTAGGGCTGGCCAACTTCGTCCGCCCGACTTGGAATGGAGCGAGACTTTGTAAGGCATCTCCGTGTGCCACAAATAGACCGCGGCCCCAGCCCGCCCAAAAATACCCGCCCGAAGGCCGCGGCGCCAAGTTCGTCCAGCGGAAAAAGGCCACAAAAACGGGTGGGCTATACCCTTGGGGGGTGGGGCTGGCAAACTTCGTCCGCCGGACTCGGAATGGCGCAAGACTTTGTGAGGCTCCTCCGTGTGCCAAAAATAGGCCACGGGCACAGCCGCTCCCAAAAATACCCGCCCGAAGACGGCGGCGCCAAGTCCGTCCAGCGGAAAAAGGCCACAAAAATGGGTGGGCTATAGCCTTGGGGGGTGGGGCTGGCCAATTTCGTCCGCCGGACTCGGAATGGCGCGAGACTTTACGAGGCACCTCCGTGTGCGAAAAATAGGCCGCGCGCACAGCCACGCCCCAAAATACCCGCCCGAAGGCCGCGCCGCCAAGTTCGTCCAACGGAAAAAGGCCAGAAAAACGGGTGGCCCATAGCCTTGGGGGGTGGGGCTGGCCAACTTCGTCCGCCGGACTCGGAATGGCGCGAGACTTTACGAGGCGCCTCCGTGTGACAAAAATAGGCCTCGGGCACAGCCGCGCCCAAAAATACCCGCCCGAAGGCCGCGGCGCCAAGTTCGTCCAGCGGAAAAAGGCCACAAAAACGGGTTGGCTATAGCCTTGGGGGGTGGGGCTGACCAACTTCGGCCGCCGGACTCGGAATGGCGCGAGACTTTGCGAGGCACCTCCGTGTGCCAAAAATAGGCCGCAGGCACAGCCGTGCCCAAAAATATCCGCCCGAAGGCCGCGGCGCCAAGTTCGTCCACCGGAAAAAGGCCACAAAAACGGGTGGGCTATAGCCTTGGGGGGTGGGTCTGGCCCACTTCGTCCGCCGGACTCGGAATGGCGGGAGACTTAGCGAGACGCCTCCGTGTGCTAAAAATAGTCCGCCGGCACCGCCGCGCCCAAAAATACCCGCCCGAAGGCCGCGGCGCCAAGTTCGTCCAGCGGAAAAAGGCCACAAAAACGGGTGGGCTATAGCCTTGGGGGGTGGGGCTGACCCAATTCGTCCGCCGGAATCGGAATGGCGCGAGACTTTGTGAGGCACCTCCGTCTGCCAAAAATAGGCCGCGGGCACAGCCGCGGCCAAAAATACCCGCCCGAAGGCCGTGGCGCCAAGTTCGTCCAGCGGAAAAAGGCCACAAAAACGGGTGGGCTATAGCCTTGGGGGGTGGGGCTGGCCAACTTCCTCCGCCGGAGTCGGAATGGCGCGACACTTTGCGAGGCTCCTCCGTGTGCCAAAAATAGGCCGCGGGTACAGCCGCGCCCATAGATACCCACCCGAAGGCCGCGGTGCCAAGTTCGTCCTGCGGAAAAAGGCCACAAAAACGTGTGGGCTATAGCCTTGTGGGGTGGGGCTGGCCCACTTAGTCCGCCGGACTCGGAATGGCGCGAGACTTCGCGAGGCACCTCCGTGTGCCGAAAAATAGCCGCGAGCACAGCCGCGCCCAAAAATACAAGTCCGAAGGCCGCGGCGCCAAGTTCGTCCAGCGGAAAAAGGCCACAAAAGCGGGTGGGCTATAGCCTTGGGGGTGGGGCTGGCCTACTTAAATCCGCCCGGACTCGGAATGGCGCGAGACTTTGCGAGGCGCCACCGTGTGCCAAAAATAGGCCGCCGGCACCGCCGCGCCCAAAAATAGCCGCCCGAAGGCCGCGGCGCCAAGTTCGTCCAGCGGAAAAAGGCCACAAAAACGGGTGGGCTATAGCCTTGGGGGGTGGGGCTGGCCCACTTCGTCCGCCGGACTCGGAATGGCGCGAGACTTTGCGAGGCGCCTCCGTGTGCCAAAAATAGGCCTCGGGCAAAGCCGCGCCCAAAAATACCCGCCCGAAGGCCGCGGCGCCAAGTTCGTCCAGCGGAAAAAGGCCACAAAAACGGGTGGGCTATAGCCTCGGGGGGTGGGGCTGACCAACTTCGGCTGCCGGACTCGGAATGGCGCGAGACTTTGCGAGGCACCTCCGTGTACCAAAAATAGGCCGTAGGCACAGCCGCGCCCAAAAATACCCGCCCGAAGGCTGCGGCGCCAAGTTCGTCCACCGGAAAAAGGCCACAAAAACGAGTGGGCTATAGCCTTGGGGGGTGGGGCTGGCCAACTTCGTCCGCCGGACTCGGAATGGCGCGAGATTTTGCGAGATGCCTCCGTGTGCTAAAAATAGGCCGCCGGCACCGCCGCGCCCAAAAATACCCGGCCGAAGGCCGCGGCGCCAAGTTCGTCCAGCGGAAAAAGGCCACAAAAACGGGTGGGCTATAGCCTTGGGGGGTGGGGCTCGCCAACTTCGTCCGCCGGACTCGGAATGGCGCGAGACTTTGCGAGGCACCTCCGTCTGCCAAAAATAGGCCGCGGGCACAGCCGCGCCCAAAAATACCCACCCGAAGGCCGCGGCTCCAAGTTCGTCCACCGGAAAAAGGCCACAAAAACGTGTGGGCTATAGCCTTGTGGGGTGGGGCTGGCCCACTTAGTCCGCCGGACTCGGAATGGCGCGAGACTTCGCGAGGCACCTCCGTGTGCCGAAAATAGGCCGTCGGCACAGCCGCGCCCAAAAATACCCGCCCGAAGGCCGCGGCGCCAAGTTCGTCCACCGGAAAAAGGCCACAAAAACGGGTGGGCTATAGCCTTGGGGGGTGGGGATTGCCAACTTCGTCCGCCGGACTCGGAATGGCGCGAGACTTTGCGAGGCGCCTCCGTGTGCCAAAAATAGGCCGCCGGCACAGCCGCGCCCAAAAATACCCGCCCGAAGGCCGCGGCGCCAAGTTCGTCCAACGGAAAAAGGCCAGAAAAACGGGTAGCCTTGGGGGGTGGGGCTGGCCAACTTCGTCCGCCGGACTCGGAATGGCGCGAGACTTTGCGGGGTGTCTCCGTGTGCCAAAAATAGGCCGCCGGCACAGCCGCGCCCAAAAATACCCGCCCGAAGGCCGCGGCTTTAAGTTCGTCCAGCGGAAAAAGGCCACAAAACGGGTGGGCTATAGCCTTGGGGGGTGGGGCTGGCCAACTTCGTCCGCCGGACTCGGAATGGCGCGAGACTTTACGAGGCGCCTCCGTGTGCCAAAAATAGGCCGCGGGCACAGCGGCGCCAAAAAATACCCGCGTGAAGGCCGCGGCGCCAAGTTCGTCCAGCGTAAAAAGGCCACAAAAACGGGTGGGCTATAGCCTTGGCGGGTGGGGCTGGCCAACTTCGTCCGCCGGACTCGGAATGGCGGGACACTTTGCGAGGCTCCTCCGTGTGCCAAAAATAGGCCGCGGGCACAGTTGCGCCCAAAAATACCCGCCCGAAGGCCGCAGTGCAAAGTTCGTCCAGTGGAAAAAGGCCACAACAACGTGTGGGCTATACACTTGGGGGGTGGGGCTGGCCAACTTCGTCCGCCGGACTCGGAATGGCGCGAGACTTTGCGAGGCGCCTCCGTGTGCCAAAAATAGCCCGCCGGCACAGCCGCGCCCAAAAATACCCGCCCGAATGCCGCGGCGCTAAGTTCGTCCGGCGGAAAAAGGCCACAAAAACGGGTGGGCTATAGCCTTGGGGGGTGGGGCTGGCCAACTTCGTCCGCCGGACTCGGAATTGCGCGACACTTTGCGAGGCACCTCCGTGTGCCAAAAATAGGCCGTGGCCACAGCCGCGCCCAAAAATACCCGCCCGAAGGCCGCGGCGCCAATTTCGTCCTGCGGAAAAAGGCCACAAAAACGGGTGGGATATACACTTGGGGGGTGGGGCTGGCCAACTTCGTCCACCGGACTCGGAATAGCGCGAGACTTTGCGAGGTGCCTCCGTGTGCCAAAAATTGGCCACGGGCACAGCCGCGTCCAAAAATACCCGCCCGAAGGCCGCGGCGCCAAGTTCGTCCAGCGTAAAAAGGCCACAAAAACGGGTGGGATATACCCTTGGGGGGTGGGGCCGGCCAAGTTCGTCCGCCGGACTCGGAATGGCGCGAGACTTTGCGAGGCGCCTCCGTGTGCCAAAAATAAGCCGACGGCACCGCCGTACCCAAAAATGCCCGCACGAAGGCCGCGGCGCCAAGTTCGTCCAGCGGAAAAAGGCCACAAAAACGGGTGGGCTATACACTTGGGGGGTGGGGCTGGCCAACTTCGTCCGCCGGACTCAGAATGGCGCGAGACTTTGCGAGGCGCCTCCGTGTGCCAAAAATAGGCCGCGGGTACAGCCGCACCCAAAAATACCCGCCCGAAGGCCGCGCCGCCAAGTTCGTCCAGCGGAAAAGGCCACAAAAGCGGGTGGGGTATAGCCTTAGGGGTGGGGCTGGCCAACTCGTCCGCCCGTGCTCGGAATGGCGCGAGACTTTGCGGCGCCTCCGTGGGCGAAAATAGTCCACGGGCACAGCCGCGCCCGAAAATACCACGCGCGAGCCGCGGCGCCAAGTTCGTCCAGCGGAAAAGGCCACAAAAACGGGTGGGCTATAGCCTTGGGGGGTGGGGCTGGCCAACCGTCCGCCCGGACTCGGAATTGCGCGACACTTTGCGAGGCTCCTCCGTGTGCCAAAAATAGGCTGCGGGCACAGTTGCGCCCAAAAATACCCGCCCGAAGGCCGCGGTGCAAATTTCGTCCAGTAGAAAAAGCCCACAACAACGGGTGGGCTATAGCCTTGGGGGGTGGGGCTGGCCAACTTCGTCCGCCGGACTCGGAATGGCGCGAGACTTTGCGAGGAGCCTCCGTGTACCAAAAATAAGCCGCGGGCACAGCCGCGCGCAAAAATACCTGCCCGAAGGCCACGGCGCCAAGTTCGTCCAGCGGAAAAAGGCCACAAAAACGGGTGGGCTATAGCATTGGGGGGTGGGGCTGGCCAACTTCGTCCGCCGGACTCGGAATGGCGCGAGACTTTGCGAGGCACCTCCGTGTGCCAAAAATAGGCCGTGGCCACAGCCGCGCCCAAAAATACCCGCCCGAAGGCCGCGGCGCCAATTTCGTCCTGCGGAAAAAGGCCACAAAAACGGGTGGGATATACACTTGGGGGGTGGGGCTGGCCAACTTCGTCCACCGGACTCGGAATAGCGCGAGACTTTGCGAGGTGCCTCCGTGTGCCAAAAATTGGCCACGGGCACAGCCGCGTCCAAAAATACCCGCCCGAAGGCCGCGGCGCCAAGTTCGTCCAGCGTAAAAAGGCCACAAAAACGGGTGGGATATACCCTTGGGGGGTGGGGCCGGCCTACTTCGTCCGCCGGACTCGGAATGGCGCGAGACTTTGCGAGGCGCCTCCGTGTGCGAAAAATAGGCCGTGGGCACAGCCGCGCCCAAAAATACCCGCCCGAAGGCCGTGGCGCCAAGTTCGTCCAGCGGAAAAAGGCCACAAAAACGGGTGGGCTATAGCCTTGGGGGGTGGGGCTGGCCAACTTCCTCCGCCGGACTCGGAATGGCGCGACACTTTGCGAGGAACCTCCGTGTGCCAAAAATAGGCCGCGGTTACAGCCGCGCCCAAAAATACCCGCCCGAAGGCCGCGGCGCCAAGTTCGTCCTGCGGAAAAAGGCCACAAAAACGTGTGGGCTATAGCCTTGTGGGGTGGGGCTGGCCCACTTAGTCCGCCGGACTCGGAATGGCGCGAGACTTTACGAGGCACCTCCGTGTGCCGAAAATAGGCCGCGGGCACGGCCGCGCCCAAAAATACCGGTCCGAAGGCCGCGGCGCCAAGTTCGTCCAGTGGAAAAAGGCCACAAGAACGGGTGGGCTATAGCCTTGGTGGGTGGGGCTGGCCAAGTTCGTCCGCCGGACTCGGAATGGCGCGAGACTTTGCGAGGCGCCTCCGTGTGCCAAAAATAGGCCGGCGGCACAGCCGCGCCCAAATATACCCGCCCGAACGCCGCGGCGCCAAGTTCGTCCAACGGAAAAAGGCCACAAAAACGGGTAGCCTTGGGGGGTGGGGCTGGCCAACTTCGTCCGCCGGACTCGGAATGGCGCGAGACTTTGCGAGGTGTCTCCGTGTGCCAAAAATAGACCGCCGGCACAGCCGCGCCCAAAAATACCCGCCCGCAGGCCGAGGCGCTAAGTTCGTCCAGCGTAAAAAGGCCACAAAAACGGGTAGCCTTGGGGGGTGGGGCTGGCCGACTTCGTCCGCCGGACTCGGAATGGCGCGAGAATTTGCGAGGTGCCTCCGTGTGTCAAAAATAGGCCGCGGGCGCAGCCGCGCCCAAAAATAGCCGCCCGAAGGCCGTGGCGCCAAGTTCGTCCAGCGGAAAAAGGCCACAAAAACGGGTGGGCTATAGCCTTGAGGGGTGGGGCTGGCCAACTTCCTCCGCCGGACTCGGAATGGCGCGACACTTTGCGAGGCACCTCCGTGTGCCCAAAATAGGCCATGGGTACAGCCGCGCCCATAAATACCCGCCCGAAGGCCGCGGCGCCAAGTTCGTCCTGCGGAAAAAGGCCTCAAAAACGTGTGGGCTATAGCCTTGTGGGGTGGGGCTGGCCCACTTAGTCCGCCGGACTCGGAATGGCGCGAGACTTCGCGAGGCACCTCCGTGTGCCGAAAATAGGCCGCGGGCACAGCCGCGCCCAAAAATACCAGTCCGAAGGCCGCGGCGCCAAGTTCGTCCAGCGGAAAAAGGCCACAAAAACGGGTGGGCTATAGCCTTGGGGGGTGGGGCTGGCCCACTTCGTCCGCTGGACTCGGAATGGCGCGAGACTTTGCGAGGCGCCTCCGTGTGCCAAAAATAGGCCGCCGGCACCGCCGCGCCCAAAAATACCCGCCCGAAGGCCGCGGCGCCAAGTTCGTCCAGCGGAAAAATGCCACAAAAACGGGTTGGCTATAGCCTTGGGGGGTGGGGCTGGCCAAGGTCGTCCGCCGGACTCGGAATGGCGTGAGACTTTGTGAGGCCTCTCCGTGTGCCAAAAATAGGCCGCCGGCACAGCCGCGCCCAAAAATACCCGCCCGAAGGCCGCGGCGCCAAATTCGTCCACCGGAAAAAGGCCACAAAAACGGGTGGGCTATAGCCTTGGGGGGTGGGGATGGCCAACTTCGTCCGCCGGACTCGGAATGGCGCGAGACTTTGTGAGGCGCCTCCGTGTGCTAAAAATAGGCCGCCGGCACAGCCGCGCCCAAAAATACCCGCCCGAATGCCGCGGCGCTAAGTTCGTCCGGCGGAAAAAGGCCACAAAAACGGGTGGGCTATAGCCTTGTGGGGTGGGGCCGGCCCACTTCGTCCGCCGGACTCGGAATGGCGCGAGACTTTGCGAGGCGCCTCCGTGTGCGAAAAATAGGCCGTGGGCACAGCCGCACCCAAAAATACCCGCCCGAAGGCCGTGGCGCCAAGTTCGTCCAGCGGAAAAAGGCCACAAAAACGGGTGGGCTATAGCCTTGGGGGGTGGGGCTGGCCAACTTCCTCCGCCGGACTCGGAATGGCGCGACACTTTGCGAGGAACCTCCGTGTGCCAAAAATAGGTCGCGGTTACAGCCGCGCCCAAAAATACCCGCCCGAAGGCCGCGGCGCCAAGTTCGTCCTGCGGAAAAAGGCCACAAAAACGTGTGGGCTATAGCCTTGTGGGGTGGGGCTGGCCCACTTAGTCCGCCGGACTCGGAATGGCGCGAGACTTCGCGAGGCACCTCCGTGTGCCGAAAATAGGCTGCGGGCACAGCCGCGCCCAAAAATACCCGTCCGAAGGCCGCGGCGCCAAGTTCGTCCAGTGGAAAAAGGCCACAAGAACGGGTGGGCTATAGCCTTGGTGGGTGGGGCTGGCCAAGTTCGTCCGCCGGACTCGGAATGGCGCGAGACTTTGCGAGGCGCCTCCGTGTGCCAAAAATAAGCCGACGGCACCGCCGTACCCAAAAATGCCCGCACGAAGGCCGCGGCGCCAAGTTCGTCCAGCGGAAAAAGGCCACAAAAACGGGTGGGCTATACACTTGGGGGGTGGGGCTGGCCAACTTCGTCCGCCGGACTCAGAATGGCGCGAGACTTTGCGAGGCGCCTCCGTGTGCCAAAAATAGGCCGCGGGTACAGCCGCACCCAAAAATACCCGCCCGAAGGCCGCGCCGCCAAGTTCGTCCAGCGGAAAAAGGCCACAAAAACGGGTGGGGTATAGCCTTAGGGGGTGGGGCTGGCCAACTTCGTCCGCCGTACTCGGAATGGCGCGAGACTTTGCGAGGCGCCTCCGTGGGCCGAAAATAGTCCACGGGCACAGCCGCGCCCGAAAATACCCGCGCGAAGGCCGCGGCGCCAAGTTCGTCCAGCGGAAAAAGGCCACAAAAACGGGTGGGCTATAGCCTTGGGGGGTGGGGCTGGCCAACTTCGTCCGCCGGACTCGGAATTGCGCGACACTTTGCGAGGCTCCTCCGTGTGCCAAAAATAGGCTGCGGGCACAGTTGCGCCCAAAAATACCCGCCCGAAGGCCGCGGTGCAAATTTCGTCCAGTAGAAAAAGCCCACAACAACGGGTGGGCTATAGCCTTGGGGGGTGGGGCTGGCCAACTTCGTCCGCCGGACTCGGAATGGCGCGAGACTTTGCGAGGCGCCTCCGTGTACCAAAAATAAGCCGCGGGCACAGCCGCGCGCAAAAATACCTGCCCGAAGGCCACGGCGCCAAGTTCGTCCAGCGGAAAAAGGCCACAAAAACGGGTGGGCTATAGCCTTGGGGGGTGGGGCTGGCCAACTTCGTCCGCCGGACTCGGAATGGCGCGAGACTTTGCGAGGCACCTCCGTGTGCCAAAAATAGGCCGTGGCCACAGCCGCGCCCAAAAATACCCGCCCGAAGGCCGCGGCGCCAATTTCGTCCAGCGGAAAAAGGCCACAAAAACGGGTGGGATATACACTTGGGGGGTGGGGCTGGCCAACTTCGTCCGCCGGACTCGGAATGGCGCGAGACTTTGCGAGGAGCCTCCGTGTGCGAAAAATTGGCCAAGGGCACAGCCAAGGTCAAAAATACCCGCCCGAAGGCCGCGGCGCCAAGTTCGTCCAGCGTAAAAAGGCCACAAAAACGGGTGGGATATACCCTTGGGGGGTGGGGCCGGCCAACTTCGTCCGCCGGACTCGGAATGGCGCGAGACTTTGCGAGGCGCCTCCGTGTGCGAAAAATAGGCCGTGGGCACAGCCGCGCCCAAAAATACCCGCCCGAAGGCCGTGGCGCCAAGTTCGTCCAGCGGAAAAAGGCCACAAAAACGGGTGGGCTATAGCCTTGGGGGGTGGGGCTGGCCAACTTCCTCCGCCGGACTCGGAATGGCGCGACACTTTGCGAGGAACCTCCGTGTGCCAAAAATAGGCCGCGGTTACAGCCGCGCCCAAAAATACCCGCCCGAAGGCCGCGGCGCCAAGTTCGTCCTGCGGAAAAAGGCCACAAAAACGTGTGGGCTATAGCCTTGTGGGGTGGGGCTGGCCCACTTAGTCCGCCGGACTCGGAATGGCGCGAGACTTCGCGAGGTACCTCCGTGTGCCGAAAATAGGCCGCGGGCACGGCCGCGCCCAAAAATACCCGTCCGAAGGCCGCGGCGCCAAGTTCGTCCAGTGGAAAAAGGCCACAAGAACGGGTGGGCTATAGCCTTGGTGGGTGGGGCTGGCCAAGTTCGTCCGCCGGACTCGGAATGGCGCGAGACTTTGCGAGGCGCCTCCGTGTGCCAAAAATAGGCCGCCGGCACAGCCGCGCCCAAATATACCCGCCCGAACGCCGCGGCGCCAAGTTCGTCCAACGGAAAAAGGCCACAAAAACGGGTAGCCTTGGGGGGTGGGGCTGGCCAACTTCGTCCGCCGGACTCGGAATGGCGCGAGACTTTGCGAGGTGTCTCCGTGTGCCAAAAATAGGCCGCCGGCACAGCCGCGCCCAAAAATACCCGCCCGCAGGCCGCGGCGCTAAGTTCGTCCAGCGGAAAAAGGCCACAAAAACGGGGGGGCTATAACCTTGGGGGGTGGGGCTGGCCGACTTCGTCCGCCGGACTCGGAATGGCGCGAGAATTTGCGAGGTGCCTCCGTGTGTCAAAAATAGGCCGCGGGCGCAGCCGCGCCCAAAAATAGCCGCCCGAAGGCCGTGGCGCCAAGTTCGTCCAGCGGAAAAAGGCCACAAAAACGGGTGGGCTATAGCCTTGAGGGGTGGGGCTGGCCAACTTCCTCCGCCGGACTCGGAATGGCGCGACACTTTGCGAGGCACCTCCGTGTGCCCAAAATAGGCCAAGGGAACAGCCGCGCCCATAAATACCCGCCTTGGCAGCCGCGGCGCCAAGTTCGTCCAGCGGAAAAAGGCCACAAAAACGTGTGGGCTATAGCCTTGTGGGGTGGGGCTGGCCCACTTAGTCCGCCGGACTCGGAATGGCGCGAGACTTCGCGAGGCACCTCCGTGTGCCGAAAATAGGCCGCGGGCACAGCCGCGCCCAAAAATACCAGTCCGAAGGCCGCGGCGCCAAGTTCGTCCAGCGGAAAAAGGCCACAAAAACGGGTGGGCTATAGCCTTGGGGGGTGGGGCTGGCCCACTTCGTCCGCCGGACTCGGAATGGCGCGAGACTTTGCGAGGCGCCTCCGTGTGCCAAAAATAGGCCGCCGGCACCGCCGCGCCCAAAAATACCCGCCCGAAGGCCGCGGCGCCAAGTTCGTCCAGCGGAAAAAGGCCACAAAAACGGGTTGGCTATAGCCTTGGGGGGTGGGGCTGGCCAAGGTCGTCCGCCGGACTCGGAATGGCGTGAGACTTTGTGAGGCCTCTCCGTGTGCCAAAAATAGGCCGCCGGCACAGCCGCGCCCAAAAATACCCGCCCGAAGGCCGCGGCGCCAAATTCGTCCACCGGAAAAAGGCCACAAAAACGGGTGGGCTATAGCCTTGGGGGGTGGGGATGGCCAACTTCGTCCGCCGGACTCGGAATGGCGCGAGACTTTGCGAGGCGCCTCCGTGTGCCAAAAATAGGCCGCCGGCACAGCCGCGCCCAAAAATACCCGCCCGAAGGCCGCGGCGCCAAGTTCGTCCAACGGAAAAAGGCCAGAAAAACGGGTAGCCTTGGGGGGTGGGGCTGGCCAACTTCGTCCGCCGGACTCGGAATGGCGCGAGACTTTGCGGGGTGTCTCCGTGTGCCAAAAATAGGCCGCCGGCACAGCCGTGCCCAAAAATACCCGCCCGAAGGCCGCGGCTTTAAGTTCGTCCAGCGGAAAAAGGCCACAAAAACGGGGGGGCTATAACCTTGGGGGGTGGGGCTGGCCGACTTCGTCCGCCGGACTCGGAATGGCGCGAGAATTTGCGAGGTGCCTCCGTGTGTCAAAAATAGGCCGCGGGCGCAGCCGCGCCCAAAAATAGCCGCCCGAAGGCCGTGGCGCCAAGTTCGTCCAGCGGAAAAAGGCCACAAAAACGGGTGGGCTATAGCCTTGAGGGGTGGGGCTGGCCAACTTCCTCCGCCGGACTCGGAATGGCGCGACACTTTGCGAGGCACCTCCGTGTGCCCAAAATAGGCCATGGGTACAGCCGCGCCCATAAATACCCGCCCGAAGGCCGCGGCGCCAAGTTCGTCCTGCGGAAAAAGGCCACAAAAACGTGTGGGCTATAGCCTTGTGGGGTGGGGCTGGCCCACTTAGTCCGCCGGACTCGGAATGGCGCGAGACTTCGCGAGGCACCTCCGTGTGCCGAAAATAGGCCGCGGGCACAGCCGTGCCCAAAAATACCAGTCCGAAGGCCGCGGCGCCAAGTTCGTCCAGCGGAAAAAGGCCACAAAAACGGGTGGGCTATAGCCTTGGGGGGTGGGGCTGGCCCACTTCGTCCGCCGGACTCGGAATGGCGCGAGACTTTGCGAGGCGCCTCCGTGTGCCAAAAATAGGCCGCCGGCACCGCCGCGCCCAAAAATACCCGCCCGAAGGCCGCGGCGCCAAGTTCGTCCAGCGGAAAAAGGCCACAAAAACGGGTTGGCTATAGCCTTGGGGGGTGGGGCTGGCCAAGGTCGTCCGCCGGACTCGGAATGGCGTGAGACTTTGTGAGGCCTCTCCGTGTGCCAAAAATAGGCCGCCGGCACAGCCGCGCCCAAAAATACCCGCCCGAAGGCCGCGGCGCCAAATTCGTCCACCGGAAAAAGGCCACAAAAACGGGTGGGCTATAGCCTTGGGGGGTGGGGATGGCCAACTTTGTCCGCCGGACTCGGAATGGCGCGAGACTTTGCGAGGCGCCTCCGTGTGCCAAAAATAGGCCGCCGGCACAGCCGCGCCCAAAAATACCCGCCCGAAGGCCGCGGCGCCAAGTTCGTCCAACGGAAAAAGGCCAGAAAAACGGGTAGCCTTGGGGGGTGGGGCTGGCCAACTTCGTCCGCCGGACTCGGAATGGCGCGAGACTTTGCGGGGTGTCTCCGTGTGCCAAATATAGGCTGCCGGCACAGCCGCACCCAAAAATACCCGCCCGAAGGCCGCGGCTTTAAGTTCGTCCAGCGGAAAAAGGCCACAAAACGGGTGGGCTATAGCCTTGGGGGGTGGGGCTGGCCAACTTCGTCCGCCGGACTCGGAATGGCGCGAGACATTACGAGGCACCTCCGTGTGCCAAAAATAGGCCGCGGGCACAGCGGCGCCAAAAAATACCCGCGTGAAGGCCGCGGCGCCAAGTTCGTCCAGCGTAAAAAGGCCACAAAAACGGGTGGGCTATAGCCTTGGCGGGTGGGGCTGGCCAACTTCGTCCGCCGGACTCGGAATGGCGGGACACTTTGCGAGGCTCCTCCGTGTGCCAAAAATAGGCCGCGGGCACAGTTGCGCCCAAAAATACCCGCCCGAAGGCCGCAGTGCAAAGTTCGTCCAGTGGAAAAAGGCCACAACAACGTGTGGGCTATACACTTGGGGGGTGGGGCTGGCCAACTTCGTCCGCCGGACTCGGAATGGCGCGAGACTTTGCGAGGCGCCTCCGTGTGCCAAAAATAGGCCGCCGGCACAGCCGCGCCCAAAAATACCCGCCCGAATGCCGCGGCGCTAAGTTCGTCCGGCGGAAAAAGGCCACAAAAACGGGTGGGCTATAGCCTTGTGGGGTGGGGCCGGCCAACTTCGTCCGCCGGACTCGGAATGGCGCGAGACTTTGCGAGGCACAGCCGGGCCCAAAAATAAGTGCCCGAAGGCCGGGGGGCCAAGTTCGTCCAGCGGTAAAAGTCCACAAAAACGGGTGGGCTATAGCCTTGGGGGGTGGGGCTGGCCAACTTCGTCCGCCGGACTCGGAATGGCGTGGGACTTTGCGAGGCGCCTCCCTGTCACAAAAATAGGCCGCGGGCACAGCCGCGCCCAAAAATACCCGCCCGAGGCCGCGGCGCCAAGTTCGTCCAGCGGAAAAGGCCACAAAACGGGTGGGCTATAGCCTTGGGGTGTGGGTCTGGCCAACTTCGTCCGCCGGACTCGGAATTGCGCGACACTTTGCGAGGCTCCTCCTTTTGCCACAAATAGGCCGCGGGCACAGTTGCGCCTAAAATACCCGCCCGAAGGTCGCGGTGCAAATTTCGTCCAGTAGAAAAAGCCCCCAACAACGGGTGGGCTATAGCCTTGGGGGTGGGGCTGGCCAACTCGTCCGCCGGACTCGGAATGGCGCGAGACTTTGCGAGGCACCTCCGTGTGCCAAAAATAGGCCGTGGCCACAGCCGCGCCCAAAAATACCCGCCCGAAGGCCGCGGCGCCAATTTCGTCCAGCGGAAAAAGGCCACAAAAACGGGTGGGATATACACTTGGGGGGTGGGGCTGGCCAACTTCGTCCACCGGACTCGGAATAGCGCGAGACTTTGCGAGGTGCCTCCGTGTGCCAAAAATTGGCCACGGGCACAGCCGCGTCCAAAAATACCCGCCCGAAGGCCGCGGCGCCAAGTTCGTCCAGCGTAAAAAGGCCACAAAAACGGGTGGGATATACCCTTGGGGGGTGGGGCCGGCCAACTTCGTCCGCCGGACTCGGAATGGCGCGAGACTTTGCGAGGCACCTCCGTGTGCCAAAAATAGGCCGTGGGCACAGCCGCGCCCAAAAATACCCGCCCGAAGGCCGTGGCGCCAAGTTCGTCCAGCGGAAAAAGGCCACAAAAACGGGTGGGCTATAGCCTTGGGGGGTGGGGCTGGCCAACTTCCTCCGCCGGACTCGGAATGGCGCGACACTTTGCGAGGAACCTCCGTGTGCCAAAAATAGGCCGCGGTTACAGCCGCGCCCAAAAATACCCGCCCGAAGGCCGCGGCGCCAAGTTCGTCCTGCGGAAAAAGGCCACAAAAACGTGTGGGCTATAGCCTTGTGGGGTGGGGCTGGCCCACTTAGTCCGCCGGACTCGGAATGGCGCGAGACTTCGCGAGGCACCTCCGTGTGCCGAAAATAGGCCGCGGGCACAGCCGCGCCCAAAAATACCCGTCCGAAGGCCGCGGCGCCAAGTTCGTCCAGTGGAAAAAGGCCACAAGAACGGGTGGGCTATAGCCTTGGTGGGTGGGGCTGGCCAAGTTCGTCCGCCGGACTCGGAATGGCGCGAGACTTTGCGAGGCGCCTCCGTGTGCCAAAAATAAGCCGACGGCACCGCCGTACCCAAAAATGCCCGCCCGAAGGCCGCGGCGCCAAGTTCGTCCAGCGGAAAAAGGCCACAAAAACGGGTGGGCTATACACTTGGGGGGTGGGGCTGGCCAACTTCGTCCGCCGGACTCAGAATGGCGCGAGACTTTGCGAGGCGCCTCCGTGTGCCAAAAATAGGCCGCGGGTACAGCCGCACCCAAAAATACCCGCCCGAAGGCCGCGCCGCCAAGTTCGTCCAGCGGAAAAAGGCCACAAAAACGGGTGGGGTATAGCCTTAGGGGGTGGGGCTGGCCAACTTCGTCCGCCGTACTCGGAATGGCGCGAGACTTTGCGAGGCGCCTCCGTGGGCCGAAAATAGTCCACGGGCACAGCCGCGCCCGAAAATACCCGCGCGAAGGCCGCGGCGCCAAGTTCGTCCAGCGGAAAAAGGCCACAAAAACGGGTGGGCTATAGCCTTGGGGGGTGGGGCTGGCCAACTTCGTCCGCCGGACTCGGAATTGCGCGACACTTTGCGAGGCTCCTCCGTGTGCCAAAAATAGGCTGCGGGCACAGTTGCGCCCAAAAATACCCGCCCGAAGGCCGCGGTGCAAATTTCGTCCAGTAGAAAAAGCCCACAACAACGGGTGGGCTATAGCCTTGGGGGGTGGGGCTGGCCAACTTCGTCCGCCGGACTCGGAATGGCGCGAGACTTTGCGAGGCGCCTCCGTGTACCAAAAATAAGCCGCGGGCACAGCCGCGCGCAAAAATACCTGCCCGAAGGCCACGGCGCCAAGTTCGTCCAGCGGAAAAAGGCCACAAAAACGGGTGGGCTATAGCCTTGGGGGGTGGGGCTGGCCAACTTCGTCCGCCGGACTCGGAATGGCGCGAGACTTTGCGAGGCACCTCCGTGTGCCAAAAATAGGCCGTGGCCACAGCCGCGCCCAAAAATACCCGCCCGAAGGCCGCGGCGCCAATTTCGTCCAGCGGAAAAAGGCCACAAAAACGGGTGGGATATACACTTGGGGGGTGGGGCTGGCCAACTTCGTCCACCGGACTCGGAATAGCGCGAGACTTTGCGAGGTGCCTCCGTGTGCCAAAAATTGGCCAGGGGCACAGCCGCGTCCAAAAATACCCGCCCGATGGCCGCGGCGCCAAGTTCGTCCAGCGTAAAAAGGCCACAAAAACGGGTGGGATATACCCTTGGGGGGTGGGACTGGCCAACTTCGTCCGCCGGACTTGGAATGGCGCGAGTCTTTGCGAGGCACCTCCGTGTGCCAAAAAAAGGCCCCGGGCACAGCCGCGCCCAAAAATAACCGCCCAAAGGCCGGGACGCCAAGTTCGTCCAGCGGAAAAAGGCCACAAAAACGGGTGGGCTATAGCCTTGGGGGGTGGGGCTGGCCCACTTCGTCCGCCAGACTCGGAATGGCGCAAGACTTTGCGAGCGGCCTCCGTGTGCTAGAAATAGGCCCCGGACACAGCCGCGCCCAAAAATAACCGCCCGAAGGCCGGGGCGCCAAGTTCGTCCAACGGAAAAAGGCCACAAAAACGGGTGGGCTATAGCCTTGGGGGGTAGGGCTGGCCAACTTCGTCCGCCGGACTCAGAATGGCGCGAGACTTTGCGATTGGCCTCCGTATGCCACAAATAGGCCCCGGGCACAGCCGCGCCCTAAAATAACAGCCCGAAGGCCGGGGCGCCAAGTTCGTGCAGCGGAAAAAGGCCACAAAAACGGTTGGGCTATAGCCTTGGGGGTGGGGCTGGCCTACTTTGTCCGCCGGACTCGGAATGGCGCGAGACTTTGCGAACGGCCTCCGTGTGCCAAAAATAGGCCCCGGGCACAGCCGCGTCGAAAAATAACCACCCGAAGGCTTGGGCGCCCAGTTCGTCCAGCGGAAAATTGACACAAAAACGGGTGGGCTATAGCCTTGGGGGGTGGGGCTGGCCAACCTCGTCCGCCGGACTCAGAATGGCGCGAGACTTTGCGAGCGGCCTCCGTGTGCCAAAAATAGGTCCCGGGCACAGCCGCGCCCAAAAATAACTGCCCGAAGGCGGGGGCGCCAAGTTCGTCCAGCGGAAAAAGGCCACAAAAACGGGTGGGCTATAGCCTTGGGGGGTGGGGCTGGCCAACCTCGTCCGCCGGACTCGGAATGGCGCGAGACTTTGCGAGCGGCCTCCGTGTGCCAAAAATAGGCCCCGGGCACAGCCGCATCCAAAAATAACCGCCCGAAGGCCGGGGCACCAAGTTCGTGCAGCGGAAAAAGGCCACAAAAACGGTTGGGCTATAGCCTTGGGGGTGGGGCTGGCCTACTTCGTCCGCCGGACTCGGAATGGCGCGAGACTTTGCGAACGGCCTCCGTGTGCCAAAAATAGGCCCCGGGCACAGCCGCGTCCAAAAATAACCGCCCGAAGGCTTGGGCGCCCAGTTCGTCCAGCGGAAAATTGACACAAAAACGGGTGGGCTATAGCCTTGGGGGGTGGGGCTGGCCAACCTCGTCCGCCGGACTCGGAATGGTGCGAGACTTTACGAGCGGCCTCCGTGTGCCAAAAATAGACCCCGGACACAGCCGCGCCCAAAAATAACCGCCCGAAGGCGGGGGCGCCAAGTTCGTCCAGCGGAAAAAGGCCACAAAAACGGGTGGGCTATAGCCTTGGGGGGTGGGGCTGGCCAACCTCGTCCGCCGGACTCGGAATGGCGCGAGATTTTGCGAGCGGCCTCCGTGTGCCAAAAATAGGCCCCGGGCACAGCCGCGCCCAAAAATAACCGCCCGAAGGCCGGGGCGCCAAGTTCGTCCAGCTGAAAAAGGCCACAAAAACGGGTGGGCTATAGCCTTGGGGGGTGGGGCTGGCCCACTTCTTCCGCCAGACTCGGAATGGCGCGAGACTTTGCGAGCGGCCTCCGTGTGCTAGAAATAGGCCCCGGGCACAGCCGCGCCCAAAAATAACCGCCCGAAGGCCGGGGCGCCAAGTTCGTCCAACGGAAAAACGCCACAAAAACGGGTGGGCTATAGCCTTGGGGGGTGGGGCTGGCCAACTTCGTCCGCCGGACTCGGAATGGCGCAAGACTTTGCTAGCGGCCTCCGTGTACCAAAAATAGGCCCCGGGCACAGCCGCGCCCAAAAATAACCGCCCGAAGGCCGGGCCGCCAAGTTCGTCCAGTGGAAAAAGGCCACAGAAACGGGTGGGCTATAGCCTTGGGGGGTGGGGCTGGCCAACTTCGTCCGCCGGACTCGGAATGGCGCGAGACTTTGCGAGCGGCCTTCGTGCGCCAAAAATAAGCCCCGGACACAGCCGCGCCCAAAAATAACTGCTCGAAGGACGGGGCGCCAAGTTCGTCCAGCGGAAAAAGGGCACAGAAAAGGGTGGGCTATAGCCTTGGGGGGTGGGGCTGGCCCACTTCGTCCGCCAGACTCGGAATGGCGCAAGACTTTGCGAGCGGCCTCCGTGTACTAGAAGTAGGCCCCGGGCACAGCTGCGCACAAAAATAACCGCCCGAAGGCCGGGGCGCCAAGTTCGTCCAACGGAAAAAGGCCACAGAAAAGGGTGGGCTATAGCCTTGGTGGGTGGGGCTGGCCCACTTCGTCCGCCAGACTCAGAATGGCGTAAGACTTTGCGAGCGGCCTCCGTGTAAAAGAAATAGGCCCCGGGCACAGCCGCGCCCAAAAATAACCGCCCGAAGGCCGGGGCGCCAAGTTCGTCCAACGGAAAAAGGCCACAAAAACGGGTGGGCTATAGCCTTGGGGGGTGGGGCTGGCCAACTTCGTTCGCCGGACTCGGAATGGCGCGAGACCTTGCAAGCGGCCTCCGTGTGCCAAAAATATGCCCCGGGCACAGCCGCGCCCAAAAATAACCGCCCCAAGATCGGGGCACCAAGTTCGTCCAGCGGAAAAAGGCCACATAAACGGGTGGGCTATAGCCTTGGGTGGTGGGGCTGGCAAATTTCGTCCGCCGGACTCGGAATGGCGCGAGACTTTGCGAGCGGCCTCCGTGTGCCAAAAATAGGCCCCGGGCACAGCCGCGCCCAAAAATAACCGTCCGAAGGCCGGGGCGCCAAGTTCGTCCAGCGGAAAAAGACAACAAAAACGGGTGGGCTATAGCCTTGGGGGGTGGGGCTGGCCCACTTCGTCCGCCAGACTCGGAATGGCGCGAGACTTTACGAGCGGCCTCCGTGTGCCAAAAATAGGCCCCGGGCACAGCCGCGCCGAAAAATAACTGCTCGAAGGCCGGGGCGCCAAGTTCGTCCAGCGGAAAAAGGCCACAGAAAAGGGTGGGCTATAGCCTTGGGGGGTGGGGCTGGCCCACTTCGTCCGCCAGACTCGGAATGGCATAAGACTTTACGAGCGGCCTCCGTGTAATAGAAATAGGCCCCGGCCACAGCCGCGCCCAAAAATAACCGCCCGAAGGCCGGGGCGCCAAGTTCGTCCAACGGAAAAAGGCCACAAAAACGGGTGGGCTATAGCCTTGGGGGGTGGGGCTGGCCAACTTCGTCCGCCGGACTCGGAAAGGCGTGAGACCTTGCAAGCGGCCTCCGTGTGCCAAAAATATGCCCCGGGCACAGCCGCGCCCAAAAATAACCGCCCCAAGATCGGGGCGCCAAGTTCGTCCAGCGGAAAAAGGCCACATAAACGGGTGGGCTATAGCCTTGGATGGTGGGGCTGGCAAATTTCGTCCGCCGGACTCGGAATGGCGCGAGACTTTTCGAACGGCCTCCGTGTGCCAAAAATAGGCCCCGGGCACAGCCGCGCCCAAAAATAACCGCCCAAAGGCCGGGGCGCCAAGTTCGTCCAGCGGAAAAAGGCCACAAAAACGGGTGGGCTATAGCCTTGGGGGGTGGGGCTGGCCCACTTCGTCCGCCAGACTCGGAATGGCGCAAGACTTTGCGAGCGGCCTCCGTGTGCTAGAAATAGGCCCCGGACACAGCCGCGCCCAAAAATAACCGCCCGAAGGCCGGGGCGCCAAGTTCGTCCAACAGAAAAAGGCCACAAAAACGGGTGGGCTATAGCCTTGGGGGGTAGGGCTGGCCAACTTCGTCCGCCGGACTCAGAATGGCGTGAGACTTTGCGATTGGCCTCCGTGTGCCACAAATAGGCCCCGGTCACAGCCGCGCCCTAAAATAACAGCCCGAAGGCCGGGGCGCCAAGTTCGTGCAGCGGAAAAAGGCCACAAAACGGTTGGGCTATAGCCTTGGGGGTGGGGCTGGCCTACTTCGTCCGCCGGACTCGGAATGGCGCGAGACTTTGCGAACGGCCTCCGTGTGCCAAAAATAGGCCCCGGACACAGCCGCGTCCAAAAATAACCGTCCGAAGGCCGGGCCGCCAAGTTCGTCCAGTGGAAAAAGGCCACAGAAACGGGTGGGCTATAGCCTTGGGGGGTGGGGCTGGCCAACTTCGTCCGCCGGACTCGGAATGGCGCGAGACTTTGCGAGCGGCCTTCGTGCGCCAAAAATAAGCCCCGGACACAGCCGCGCCCAAAAATAACTGCTCGAAGGACGGGGCGCCAAGTTCGTCCAGCGGAAAAAGGGCACAGAAAAGGGTGGGCTATAGCCTTGGGGGGTGGGGCTGGCCCACTTCGTCCGCCAGACTCGGAATGGCGCAAGACTTTGCGAGCGGCCTCCGTGTACTAGAAGTAGGCCCCGGGCACAGCTGCGCACAAAAATAACCGCCCGAAGGCCGGGGCGCCAAGTTCGTCCAACGGAAAAAGGCCACAGAAAAGGGTGGGCTATAGCCTTGGTGGGTGGGGCTGGCCCACTTCGTCCGCCAGACTCAGAATGGCGTAAGACTTTGCGAGCGGCCTCCGTGTAAAAGAAATAGGCCCCGGGCACAGCCGCGCCCAAAAATAACCGCCCGAAGGCCGGGGCGCCAAGTTCGTCCAACGGAAAAAGGCCACAAAAACGGGTGGGCTATAGCCTTGGGGGGTGGGGCTGGCCAACTTCGTACGCCTGACTCGGAATGGCGCGAGACCTTGCTAGCGGCCTCCGTGTGCCAAAAATATGCCCCGGGCACAGCCGCGCCCAAAAATAACCGCCCCAAGATCGGGGCACCAAGTTCGTCCAGCGGAAAAAGGCCACATAAACGGGTGGGCTATAGCCTTGGGTGGTGGGGCTGGCAAATTTCGTCCGCCGGACTCGGAATGGCGCGAGACTTTGCGAGCGGCCTCCGTGTGCCAAAAATAGGCCCCGGGCACAGCCGCGCCCAAAAATAACCGTCCGAAGGCCGGGGCGCCAAGTTCGTCCAGCGGAAAAAGACAACAAAAACGGGTGGGCTATAGCCTTGGGGGGTGGGGCTGGCCCACTTCGTCCGCCAGACTCGGAATGGCGCGAGACTTTACGAGCGGCCTCCGTGTGCCAAAAATAGGCCCCGGGCACAGCCGCGCCGAAAAATAACTGCTCGAAGGCCGGGGCGCCAAGTTCGTCCAGCGGAAAAAGGCCACAGAAAAGGGTGGGCTATAGCCTTCGGGGGTGGGGCTGGCCCACTTCGTCCGCCAGACTCGGAATGGCATAAGACTTTACGAGCGGCCTCCGTGTAATAGAAATAGGCCCCGGCCACAGCCGCGCCCAAAAATAACCGCCCGAAGGCCGGGGCGCCAAGTTCGTCCAACGGAAAAAGGCCACAAAAACGGGTGGGCTATAGCCTTGGGGGGTGGGGCTGGCCAACTTCGTCCGCCGGACTCGGAAAGGCGTGAGACCTTGCAAGCGGCCTCCGTGTGCCAAAAATATGCCCCGGGCACAGCCGCGCCCAAAAATAACCGCCCCAAGATCGGGGCGCCAAGTTCGTCCAGCGGAAAAAGGCCACATAAACGGGTGGGCTATAGCCTTGGATGGTGGGGCTGGCAAAGTTCGTCCGCCGGACTCGGGATCGCGCGAGACTTTCGAACGGCCTCCGTGTGCCAAAAATAGGCCCCGGCACAGCCGAGCCTAAAAATAACCGCCCAAAGGCCGGGGCGCCAAGTTCGTCCAGCGGAAAAAGGCCACAAAAACGGGTGGGCTATAGCCTTGGGGGGTGGGGCTGGCCCACTTCGTCCGCCAGACTCGGAATGGCGCAAGACTTTGCGAGCGGCCTCCGTGTGCTAGAAATAGGCCCCGGACACAGCCGCGCCCAAAAATAACCGCCCGAAGGCCGGGGCGCCAAGTTCGTCCAACAGAAAAAGGCCACAAAAACGGGTGGGCTATAGCCTTGGGGGGTAGGGCTGGCCAACTTCGTCCGCCGGACTCAGAATGGCGTGAGACTTTGCGATTGGCCTCCGTGTGCCACAAATAGGCCCCGGTCACAGCCGCGCCCTAAAATAACAGCCCGAAGGCCGGGGCGCCAAGTTCGTGCAGCGGAAAAAGGCCACAAAACGGTTGGGCTATAGCCTTGGGGGTGGGGCTGGCCTACTTCGTCCGCCGGACTCGGAATGGCGCGAGACTTTGCGAACGGCCTCCGTGTGCCAAAAATAGGCCCCGGACACAGCCGCGTCCAAAAATAACCGTCCGAAGGCTTGGGCGCCCAGTTCGTCCAGCGGAAAATTGACACAAAAACGGGTGGGCTATAGCCTTGGGCGGTGGGGCTGGCCAACCTCGTCCGCCGGACTCGGAATGGCCCGAGACTTTGCGAGCGGCCTCCGTGTGCCAAAAATAGGCCCCGGGCACAGCCGTACCCAAAAATAACCGCCCGAAGGCGGGGGCGCCAAGTTCGTCCAGCGGAAAAAGGCCACAAAAACGGGTGGGCTATAGCCTAGGGGGGTGGGGCTGGCCAACCTCGTCCGCCGGACTCGGAATGGCGCGAGACTTTGCGAGCGGCCTCCGTGTGCCAAAAATAGGCCCCGGGCACAGCCGCGCCCAAAAATAACCGCCCGAAGGCCGGGGCGCCAAGTTCGTCCAGCGGAAAAAGGCCACAAAAACGGGTGGGCTATAGCCTTGGGGGGTGGGGCTGGCCCACTTCTTCCGCCAGACTCGGAATGGCGCGAGACTTTGCAAGCGGCCTCCGTGTGCTAGAAATAGTCCCCGGGCATAGCCTTGCCCAAAAATAACCGCCCGAAGGCCGGGGCGCCAGGTTCGTCCAGCGGAAAAAGGCCACAAAAACGGGTGGGCTATAGCCTTGGGGGATGGCGTTGGCCTATTTCGTCCGCCGAACTCGGAATGGCGCGAGACATTGCGAGTGGCCTCCGTTTGCCAAAAACAGGCCCCGGGCACAGCCGCGTCCAAAAATAACCGCCCGAAGGCCGGGGCGCCAAGTTCGTCCAGCAGAAAAAGGCCACAAAAACGGGTGGGCTATAGCCTTGGGGGGTGGGGCTGGCCAACTTCGCCCGCCGGACTCGGAATGGCACGAGACTTTGCGAGCGGCCTCCGTGTGCCAAAAATAGGCCCCGGGCACAGCCGCGCCCAAAAATAACCGCCCGAAAGCCGGGGCGCCAAGTTCGTCCAATGGAAAAAGGCCACAGAAACGGGTGGGCTATAGCCTTGGGGGGTGGGGCTGGCCAACTTCGTCCGCCGGACTCGGAATGGCGCGAGACTTTGCGAGCGGCCTTCGTGCGCCAAAAATAGGCCCCGAACACAGCCGCACCCAAAAATAACTGCTCGAAGGCCGGGGCGCCAAGTTCGTCCAGCGGAAAAAGGCCACAGAAAAGGGTGGGCTATAGCCTTGGGGGGTGGGGCTGGCCCACTTCGTCCGCCAGAGTCGGAATGGTGCAAGACTTTGCGAGCGGCCTCCGTGTGCTAGAAATAGGCCCCGGGCACAGCCGCGCCCAAAAATAACCGCCCGAAGGCCGGGGCGCCTAGTTCGTCCAACGGAAAAAGGCCACAGAAAAGGGTGGGCTATAGCCTTGGGGGGTGGGGCTGGCCCACTTCGTCCGCCAGACTCGGAATGGCGTAAGACTTTGCGAGCGGCCTCCGTGTAATAGAAATAGGCCCCGGGCACAGCCGCGCCCAAAAATAACAGCCCGAAGGCCGGGGCGCCAAGTTCGTCCAACGGAAAAAGGCCACAAAAACGGGTGGGCTATAGCCTTGGGGGTGGGGCTGGCCAACTTCGTCCGCCGGACTCGGAATGGCGCGAGACCTTGCGAGCGGCCTCCGTGTGCCAAAAATAGGTCCCGGTCACAGCCGCGCCGAAAAATAACTGCTCGAAGGCCGGGGCGCCCAGTTCGTCCAGCGGAAAAAGGCCACAGAAAAGGGTGGGCTATAGCCTTTGGGGGTGGGGCTGGCCCACTTCGTCCGCCAGACTCGGAATGGCGTAAGACTTTGCGAGTGGCCACCGTGTAATAGAAATAGGCCCCGGGCACAGCCGCGCCCAAAAATAACCGCCCGAAGGCCGGGGCGCCAAGTTCGTCCAACGGAAAAAGGCCACAAAAACGGGTGGGCTATAGCCTTGGGGGGTGGGGCTGGCCAACTTATTCCGCCGGACTCGGAATGGCGCGAGACCTTGGAAGCGGCCTCCGTGTGCCAAAAATATGCCCCGGGCACAGCCGCGCCCAAAAATAACCGCCCCAAGATCGGGGCGCCAAGTTCGTCCAGCGGAAAAAGGCCACATAAACGGGTGGGCTATAGCCTTGGGTGGTGGGGCTGGCAAATTTCGTCCGCCGGACTCGGAATGGCGCGAGACTTTGCGAGGCGCCTTCGTGTACCAAAAATAGGCCGCGGGCACAGGCGCGCACAAAAATACCCGCCCGAAGGCCGCGGCGCCAAGTTCGTCCAGCGGAAAAAGGCCACAAAAACGGGTGGGCTATAGCCTTGGGGGGTGGGGCTGGCCAACTTCGTCCGCCGGACTCAAAATGGCGCGAGACTTTGCGAGGCGCCTCCGTGTGCCAAAAATAGGCCGCAGTCACAGCCGCGCCCAAAAATAACCGCCCTAAGGCCGGGGGTCCAAGTTCGTCCAGCGGAAAAATGGCCAAAAAACGGGTGGGCTATAGCCTTGGGGGGAGGGGCTGCCAACTTCGTCCGCCGGACTCGGAATGGGGCGAGACTTTGCGAGCGGCCTCCGCGTGCCAAAAATTGGCCACGGGGACAGCCGTGCCCAAAAATCACTGCCCGAAGGCCGGGGGGCCAAGTTCGTCCTGCGGAAAAATGGCCAAAAAAGGGGTGGGCTATAGCCTTGGGGGGAGGGGCTGGCCAACTTCGTCCGCCGGACTCGGAATGGGGCGAGACATTGCGAGCGGCCTCCGCGTGCCAAAAATAGGCAGGAGGCACAGCCGCGCCCAAAAATAACCGCCCGAAGGCCGGGGCACCAAGTTCGACCAGCGGAAAAATGGCCAAAAAACGGGTGGGCTATAGCCTTGGGGGGAGGGGCTGGCCAACTTCGTCCGCCGGACTTGGAATGGGGCGAGACTTTGCGAGCGGCCTCTGCATGCCAAAAATAGTCCGCGGGGACAGCCGCGCCCAAAAATAACCCCCCGAAGGTCGGCGCGCCCAAACCCCCCAGCGGAAAAATGGCCAAAAAACAGGTGGGCTATAGCCTTGGGGGGAGGGGCCGGCCCACTTCGTCCGCCGGACTCGGAATGGGGCGAGACTTTGTGAGCGGCCTCCGCATGCCAAATATAGGCCACGGGTACAGCCGCGCCCAAAAATAACACCCCGAAGGTCGGCGCGCCCAAACCCCCCAGTGGAAAAATGGCCAAAAAACGGGTGGGCTATAGCGTTGGGGGGAGGGGCTGGTCAACTTCGTCCGCCGGACTCGGAATGGGGCGAGACTTTGCGAGCAGCCTCCGCATGCCAAAAATAGGCTGCGAGCACAGCCGTACCCAAAAATAACTGCCCGAAGGCCGGGGTGCCAAGTTCGTCCAGCGGAAAAATGGCCAAAAAACGGGTGGGCTATAGCCTTGGGGGGAGGGGATGGCCAACTTCGTCCGCCGGAC